>CAAKHF010024029.1:65977-76149 GCA_901007745.1 Hippocampus kuda | reverse complement strand
TTTATTGTTGCTTTTCACACACACACACACACACACACACACACACACACACACACACACACACACACACACACACATATATACATATATATATATATTATATATATATATATATATTATATATATATATATATATATATACATACACATACACACACACACACACACACAATTGGGGGGGGGGTTCAGCTCCTATTTTTTGGTTAATCTTGTTTGGGGAGTTTGTTGTGTTGTTTGTTAAATTTTGTTGGTTAATGAATTAAACAGCTTTAACTTTCAATATATAAAGTGTGCTAGATGTAATCATACTTAAAGCATCAATTCATCAGTGTATTAATATGATACAGATGTTTACTTTCTGCAATGCACTTCTCATAAGCCTTTAACATGCCACTCCAAATGTAACAAACTGCACTATATCCTGAACCCAAAAGGGCCACATGAATTTCAATTACTATACTGAAAATTTGAGAAAAGGTGTCCGGTAGTAAAGCTCAGATTATACCACCTCCAACATAAATCATATAAGGACAAGCAGAAGATGCACAATGAGTACATTCACTTGTCTAGTTCTGCAGTGGGCCGAAAAAAAATCATAACTGTCAAAACAAATGTACACGTTTAATACAGAGAAGCACATGCACAAGTTGTCAGAGTTGTGCACACTTCATCATTCAATCACACATATCCCATTTCATTGCTCCCATTTCAGGGTCTATCGTTGCTATAGCGACCAGCTAGGAGAAGCTCTATGGGGTGGCCAATCTGGGCCATTTTCCTTAAAGTATGATGCATCTAATATTTCCATCTTTTAACATCATTGACTGCTGGTCAACAAGCGAACAAATAACAACCAAGAGACACACTGACTGACTGAGAATCAGCCCCCACTGTTGTAGGACCTCCTTCATTAACTCAGAATTACTGGCAGAGGCTGAATGACACAGCGAAATCTTTTGGTTTGAATTGGCTCACAAACTGACAAAAACATTCACACCACTGGCGGATTACCATGCAAAGGAGAGGGGACTTGTGAAACAATGAGGAACGTTAAATCTGAAATTGTACATTTTTACTGTTCTTTGTGCAGGAGAGGCACTTAAATTGTTATGTAACCAAGCCAAGACCCAAATACAGCTGTTTTGTGATGAGATACTAAAGCTTCTAATTGCCGCTTCTCACCTGTGTCAGACTTGTTCTTCATACAACTTCCATCTCCACCTGGCATTACCACCATGTTCGTCTGCCCTACACTATGATGGAGGATGTGCTGAGAGGGGTGAGGCCCAGAATGGGATAGTGGTGGGGGATTAGTATGTGGGTGTCCAAGGGGCATGCCATCAGGGCCAACTAGTCCACTAGTGGGACCGCGAGGAGTGCAGTTATTCAAGGTAGAAGACTTCATTTGGGCCATCATGTCAGGGAACTGGCCTGGCCGCAAGCCCAAGTGACCTCCTGCAGCGTCCATGTTTGGACAACGCTGCATGCCATCGACTTGGACCCTCAGTCTCTGTTGGCTCATGAGGTTCTGCTGGGGGTCGCCAGGGACCTTAGATGTGGAGTCATTGTAGTGGAGCTGAGAACCTCCTTGAGGAGAAGGTCCTGGGCTGAGACGGGTTGGGGTTAGGTGGTGGCTGTTGCCGCTGATGTTGTGGGAGCTCTGGCTGCTCATTGACTGGAGGAGTTGGGCCATGGAGGTGTTTGGTGGCAGGTTTCCAAGACGGCTGACCTTTCGCATCTGCTCTGCATTGGGAGCTGCCATTTGTGGTCCTCCCATGCTCGGTTTGTTCAACACGTTATAGACCATGTTGTTGTTGCTGCTGTTGTTGTTGCCGTCATGGTTGACAGATGTGCTACCTGATGATTGCTTTCGTTTGCGCACGGGGTCCCTCTGCTGAGCCATCAGTTTGTCTCGCAGAGCTGCTCGGCCACTTTGACCCTCAGGGCAGTTGAGCAGCATGGTGAAGTTTGGCGGGAGCATAGAGTTTAAAGTGCTGTGTCCTTCCATGCTGGGGTGACCGCTCATTGATCCAGGGTGGCCGCCGCCCCCTCCGTTTGCTCCAGCACCTGCTAGACCAGCAGCAGCCGCACCAGTAGTGCTGTGTTTGTTTTGATGTGCTAGCTGTGCTTTGGCTGCTGCTGACAGGAGACTGCTGGCTGGGAAGGAGGCAGCATTTTGTTGGTTGAGAATCTGATTTAGAGGCATCCTCAGCAGTCCTGCCTGGCCCCTCTGGGAAGCACTGGGTGTGGGCAAAGAGGAAGAAGAGGAGGAGGAGGAGGAGGTGGGCGAATATGTGGCGTGGTTGTGCTGAAGTGTGCCAACTGACGAAAGCAGCTGAGGATCTCTGAACTGGTGGATTGAGTCAGTTTTGTTGGTGGAGGGGCTGGAGGACATTGCTGGCCTGGGAGAGCCCATGGCCGACCTGGGGGACCGAGGGGGGACCTTCAAGTTGCCACATGGAGCCTGATGCCCTGATGGCATGGCAAAGTTCCCATGGTCAGAAGAGGTTGAAGAAGAGCGTGAGCGATGGGGTGAAGCTTCCACTCGTCCAAGGGCGGAACCTGTCATGTGAGCTGGGGAGGTGACCGGGGATGGCGACATGGAAGAAGCTGGACCACTCTGTTGAGTCCTTGGAACTTGGCCACTGTGGCCCACGGGCCCAAGCTTTACCGTGGGCAAAGGTAAGTTACTTGGCAAGGGGACGATGGCAGGAGGGGGTATGTTTACATTCATCATTGATACCTGAGTGTGGATGTTAGGCTGGAAGTTTGGGGTGTTGGCTGGGGGCTGACTCATAGGCTTGCTTGGGATAGGGTCCAGGATACCCAGGGGGTCTTTTTCAGATATCAGCTGTCTTTTTTGAAGGACACAGGAGGGTGGCACAGAAGGAGGAGGTGGTGGTACGGGGTGCACAGGAGGCTGTGCTTTATGATGGAAGGCTCCGCCGGGTATCTCCATACCATATGGGAAGTTTACACGTGGAATATTGTTCATGACGGGGCTTTTGGCAGTGGCTATGGGTGAGAGTGGTGTGCTAGTCCTTCTCGTCATGGCACAGGCTGCTTGGCTTGCAGGAGAGCCGTGGAGTATCATGTTAGGTGGAGACAGAGGCATTCTGGAGTTGCCATGGATGGAAGCCGAGCTGGGACTGCCAGCACATGTTAATGCACAAGGATTGGTTCTTTGAAAGCCCTCTGGGCTAGCCAGAGTGTCTGTACAAGGTGACGGTGAGCCATCTCCACAATGTTTCGTGCTCGAGATGGGTGGGCTCAACATTCCTCCATAGCCAACCCGGTAAGGGGATTTGGGGCTGGGATCACTGCTGGGCAACCTCTGTGGCCTGGAGTACCCAACGCAGAGCTCTGGCTGCTGGCCTCCACCGATCTCCTGAGGTGGAAACATCTGCTGCTGGTGGCCAGCTGCCATCACCATCTTGTAAGGATTCTTGCAGTCTGAGCTGGCAGCAGTGGGCAGAACATCTTGGGCTTTCGTCCTTATTGCTCGATGATTTGCGGAATGCGACACAACCACAGACGATGTACCTTGAAGCCAAGAAAGAAAAAAGAAAAAAAGCACATTCAATTGGATTTGATGCTGACTCATGACACAAAATAGACAAAGTGACTGATATCAGATGTTTCGACTTTTTGTCAATTACTTAGAGAACCTCCAAGAAGCTGGTTGTGTCTCTTGTCTCATAACATGTTATACTTCCATGGTCTCGATGTACCTCCAACAGGACTTGTTAGAGTGAGGGGAGGATGACTCTCCATACTCTTGTGCAGCGTAGCCACAGCCAGCAGCTTCCTCTTGTGAATGCAAAGTTTGGTGACATCCTCGTCTGATTTCACATCCTCTGCTGTCCTCTGCTTGACCGTTGCTCCCGGGTCAAAGTTGAACACCTGAGAAATAAGAATGGTGACTCGGGGGATCAATTCAATCGATTAATTCATACATTTTACAATGACAGATATTTCACAACAAACAAACAAGTTATTGGCACAAACCAGGAAGGCTTCCATGACAGGTGTGGTACAAAAGGGATGATTTTAGCAAAGATGCAAAATGGATCACTGTGATACCTGCTGCTCGATTATGAAAAAATCATCAATCACAATTATTTTGGTATCAATTGAAATCCAGTCAAACCTCGGTTTTCGAACGTCTCTGTTCTCGACCAAATCGGTTTTCAACCAAAAATAGAGTTTTTTTATGCCTCGGATTACGACCAAAATTCGGTTCTCGACCAAACTGAGCGCACTTGAATGCACCACTCGACTTCTCTCGACTTCCTTACACGAGGAAGTGACGCTTCCTCGGATTGACGAAGAAGTGACGCCTCCGTTGTGAGCAGACGTTTCAATAAAGACTTTTTTTTAAAAGAAAGAGCGTCGATTGTGAGCAGACATGTTCAAAGATTTTTTAAGAAACAGCGTCCATTGTGTGTCCATTGTGAGCAGATGTGTTCAAAGATTTAAAAAAAGAGCGTCCATTGTGAGCAGACGTGTTCAATAAAGATTTTTAAAAAAGCAGACATGTTTGTTGAGATCGACGCAAATTGGACTCTTATTTCTGCATGGCACCAAAGAAAGCAAGTGGAAGTAGTAAAGCTGCTGAAAAAAAGAGGAAAATGGTGCACAAAACTATTGAATTTAAGAAAGATTTGACAGTAAAATATGAATCAGGTGTGCGTGTGTCTGTGTTGGCTCAGGAGTTCGGCATGCCGAAATCAGCAGCATCCTAAAAAAGAAAGACCATCCATCATAAAGTCAGTGATGTGGCTGAAGGATCTCATGTGTTTAGTGAACAAAGGCCACAAATGTGAAGTGGAGAAACATTTGCTTATTTTCATAAATGAGAAACAGCATGCGGGGGCCAGGCTTAGCCAAGAAACGATTTGTGGCAAAACAAGACAATTGTATGGAGATTTGATTAAAAAAAAAAAAGGATCCTAGCATTGCTCCTGAAGAGTTTGATTTTAAAGCAAGAAGAGGATGGTTCGGAAAGTTGAGGAAAAGAAGTTATTCGTCATGGGGAGGCAGCCAGTTCCGACAAGGAAGCTGCCGAAAAGTTTAAAGTCGAGTTTGAAAATCTCATCAAGGCCGAAGAATGTCTTCCCCAGTAAAACTTTTAATGTGGACGAGACTGGACTTATGTGGATAAAGCGGTTCAGAAAATGGATGGAGGGATGTTACCTCGTACCGTAGTGTAGGGTTGCAGACAGAGATCCATAGTTACAGCCATTACTTTAGGGTTTAAATTCAAGGTGTAAAAGAATGCAATCTACAATTGTCACGATGAGAGAGAGAGAGAGAGAGAGAGAGAGAGAGAGAGAGATTTTTATGTTACAATTGGTAAAAATAATACAAACAAAATGTTTGTAGTTTGTTGTTACCTGCTCTCTTATTACACGAGTACACAGTTTAAGATAAGATAAGATAAGATATCCTTTATTTGTCCCACACTGGGGAAATTTACAGCCTTCAGCAGTAAGATTGTGGGTAGAAAGAAGAAAGAAGAGAAAAGAAAAAACACAGTTCAATTAAGTGCAATATAAATACAAATATGGATAAGGTCAATAAGTTCAATTAAGAGCAATATAAATACAATATGGATAAGGTCACAGTACTATTCACATTCATACATTTATGGTGTAAAATGCTTTAAAAAAAGTTGTTTTCTAGACTTGGAACAGATTAATTTTTTTTACATTGATTCTAATGGGAAACATGGTTTCGGTTTTCGAACTATTCGGTTTTCAAACAGCCTTCTAGAACGGATTATGGTCGAAAACCGAGGTTTGACTGTAATTGGCATTATTGTTTTTTTGGGGGGGTTTTTACAATGACAATTTTGTAATCATTGAGTGTAATAATCATAATTGTAATTGAATTTACTGTGTATATTAGACTCTTCACCTTTCTCACTTGAGTACCAGAAATGTATCCGAACACACACTTTGGTGGCTATGACACCACACACAGGATGTCAAGAGACATTTAGGCTGCATTCACACCAGGAAAATACTGTTTTTCCACTTAATTCGTCTGTACCAAAGGAGGACATCTTTTTTTTTTTTTTTTTTTGGTCTGGTGCGTTTCATATTCACTATGTATTTATTTTTCGCAAGTGAACTATATTCCGTAAACACTTCTATATGTGTCACAATCTGTGCTCCGATTGGATGGAAATGACAAGGGTGGCATGTAAAGCACAAACCCTGAAATGAAGGAAAACATGCAATTCCTACACGCTGTATTTTTGCTATACATATTTGGGCAGTTATTTGAGCTGTAAAATAATTTTGAGTGTCAAGAGCAGCTCATTCAATGCAGTTTTAGCAGCGCTGTTTCAAAATTGTGGAACAGCGTCAGTGAATGCGTACAGTAACCCGCATGAGCGTGTGCTCTGTTTGCTCGGACCCAACAACATACTCGCAGCGGTGTGGCGAAACAAGAGACCGAGGATCAGGTATGATCAACATTCATGACGGGCAAGCATTCCCAGGATGCTGGACTACGGTGGCTTGTTAAGTCCAAAAAAGTCATTTGTATCCTGTATTTGTGTCAAACCAAACAACCACATGGAGTGTGCTTGGCAGCGCGTCGAAACCACCTCAAAAAGTGCGTGTCGGTCCAGCTGTTTGAATTTGTTTGTGTGTATTCACAACAGCATAAAAGGTCCAGACCAGCGTGGAAAACGAACCCTGGTCTGTTTAAATTGGACAGAACAGTGCAAGTGTGAATGCACTCTTAGCTTTCAGATGCTGGATGCACTGGAGCTATTTGCATGTTTCTAACAATGTCAAATGAGAGGTTGCAGTGCACTACCTTGTGGAGGATGAGTGGGCATTCCAGACCACATTTGCAGGTTCCATCTGTTAGAAGGTAGTTCTTCACCTGATCTAAACTGGAGAGCACCGAGCCACTGGGACTGCACACAGAAAAAAAAAAACATAAGTCATATTCACAACACACCATTCAAGATGCTGGTTCAGAAAGTTTAATAAAATCATTCAAATTGTTTGCAATCAAAGTTTCCTACACGACTTGACTGAATGAAAAAAAAAAAACACTAAAAATGAGCACTTGTATTAACACCCCATCTTGTGTTACATTAGCATATTTGGATATGAAATTTTGAATAGAGCAATCCGAACTCAAACAGGTTGGGCAGGTTTTTTTTTTCTAAACCTCTCATCCGCAATGTAAAAACCCACGACCGAATATATGCATGCGCATAGTGAGAGTTTTAGGCCATAGTCAAAGACGCAGACAGGATTCTTTCAAACACTAAAAATAAACCTGACACCGGCCAACTGTTTAGCTCAATGTGATGAGCATACAGTTTGTGTTCAAGAAGACAGGAGGCCTGCGACACAACTCTACACCATCAGTGCCAGCTGAGTGAATTATGACTAGAACTTCAAGTTCCAAATAGTCAACTGCCCCAAAGAAAACATGGATGCAGAATACAGGACGTAACAGGGAAAATAACTAAATAGATAACCTTACTGAAAGGGAATAAGCCCTTTCTTTATTTGCACAAAAGCCTTCTAGTATTTTTTTGGGGAGGGGGGTTAACCCCCCCCATAATTAATGACACTAATAATATATTTTAGAATACACACCGAGCGGCCACCGAATTGGTACAAGATCGCTAAATTAGTTACATGACAATAAAAAAGTACCAACAGCTTTCGCTTTTCTAGTCCATGTTTTTTTTTTTGTGAGGACTAAAGTGAAAAAGAAAAGAAGAAAAGCCTAAGAGCTAATGATTAATTGAAGTACAGTGTCTACTAGAGTTGAGGCTATTCATTGTGGAAAAATTATACACTGTGGTATCTCTGTGAAAGCGATTTAGAGGGCTTCCCACCTGTGGATCGAAAGAAGCATCTAGTTACATGTCTTTAAAAGGAACCCAGACAAGCTTGTCTTCTGGACAACATTAGTATAGAATTGGAGCTACTGTACATACAACTTGGCCTCAATGCCTTGTTTTGTCACTCACTGTTGACAATATTGAAAGAAAACATAGATGTGGTCTGGTCTGCCGGTAGAAATGAATACATGCCATAACATTTAAAAAAAATAACGGAGGAAATAAAGGAGGAAAAAAAAGGAAAACATTCTCAGCTGGAATTAAATTAAATACACAGCTTGCCTTCTGGCTCTGCTTTTGACGCTTCATCTAGACACTAGGTCTGTGTTGCACCCAATAACTATTTAGGGGACTATTTATTTGAGAAGACAAACCACAGTGATGACTGTGGATCGAAATCTAGCTGCCATATTTGTAATGTGTAACATTTGCCAAATCTTCACGGTTTAGACCGTTTCCCCATGACGTCACACATACTCCCAGGTGACAAAAGACGGACGGAGCTCTTTCGGATCCCACCGATAGTGAAAACAAAAACAAAACTTATATGCCATTTGGCAGGCAGCGCGATTGAGTAACCAGGATAAATGGATTGAATGATGGCCTTCTCCACCAACAAAGTTTGAATCTGTGTCGTCAGTTGAAAAAAAAGATGTTATGTGATGTAAATTGTTTTGATGGGAGACGGAACTGTATTTAGATATTAACAGGTATGTGTTTATTTAAAAACATGGTGGATATTCAGACATAGTTAACATGATTATTGAAGGACAGGATAAAATTGTCTTTTGTTGCTCGGACTAATGGTACAAAGGTGTTTATTTGACGTTGAAATGATTGGCGAGCTGTAGAGCTGACATTAGCTAGCAGTCTATCCGTTATGTTTTGCTGAATTACTCGAAAGCTGCGTCCTCCAAAGGCCCAATTTGGCAGTCACATGACATAACTTCCAGTGTGCCTCGACCGCACACCGTTGTTCAAATTCACGTGGCCTTCGTCTCAAGCCTCCAAATGTGGCCTTCGTTTCCATGGAGATGGGCCATGACCGACGGCTGCTTTCAAACACACTTTTGTAGCTTACATTGCTCCGCTCTTCTTCTTGGCTGACTCGTTTGTGAACGCCAATAGCATTGCAGTACATGCAGTGACTTCACATGCAGTGAAGTCACTGCATGTACTGCGATGCATCCCTCTCCCGCCTGACGCTGGCTGTTGATTGGTTATTCATGAAGATTCACAAGTGAGTGACAGACGCTGCATTTCCGTTTCTATTCCCAGCGGATACACGCATGGCTGAGCTCGAATTAACTGAAGGGCTGTCCAAATTCACCACCTGTTTGTGCGAAGGGCCCTTCGGAGGGTGCAGCCTACAAACAGCATCCCTGATTACAAATATTATGAAATGGTCTCCATTGTGAAAGCTTAGCAAGGCCAGGACGAGGTCATATCAAACAAATGAGTGGCTAGAACTAAAGTACTATTTACTATTGGATGCCATTGTAATAGGACAGACTTAAAAAAAATCACGATTTATATACTCATGATATTCCTTCAGATATATAAAGGATTAAAAACTGTCATTGGAATACCACATTCATAGTGTTGATCATGTTATACCATAGAAGACAACTTCCTCTTGAATACGCTGCTCCTACCTGACATATAGGATGCCGCCATGCTCCCTCTTGCGCTGCCAGCCAATGGGGACTTGGACAGCGACGGCCTGCCTCTCATCACCCGCCTCACACTCCTTTCCGCCATTCATTGCTCAACTGGATTTGCGCTCACACCTCAGAGGTACTTCTGTCAGACATCCACCACAGTCTCTGCAATGCACGCCATCTTTGTCTTCCGATAGTCAGCAGGGTGGCTACAGTAGAGGACTCTTGAAGGTGGCCTGGGCTGGGGTAGGGGTGGGGGGGTCGATGGTCAGGTAGGTTGACCCTACCCTTTTAGCTGCTTCATGGTTGCAGTGTTGATTGCCACAGAGACCTCCATCATTACTGCTTCTTGTTGTTCAGAGCCATCCCACTGAGAAAGATGATCAGGAATGGGTGCGCTCTACACGGCCCCCCCACACACACACGCACCTTCACCTTAACTTTTGGGTACCATCTGTCCTTTGTGTCAGATGAACAAGCAGGGCGAGTTCAACATGTTGCTTCCCAGAGGCAGTTGGGTAGTGGTACTCCCACGGTTCCTGTATGGGCCGAACAAGTGTACACCAATTAGACAACGTGTAAAATGTAACATGTTTAATTGATTGATTTCATGGGGGGGGGGGGGGGAA
>CAAKHF010024029.1:32205-65957 GCA_901007745.1 Hippocampus kuda | reverse complement strand
GGGGGGGGGGGGGGGGTCAAGCTGCTTGTTTGAGTCTGTGAGTGACAAAGCATCCCTGCAACCGCTGGTGCTGCTGACTCATAAGTGGAGCAGCTGGCTGACAGCAAAACCAGCAATACAACTACAGAAGAGGAGAAGGGGGTTGCGCCTTGTGCTTGTAAGAAATGCAGCACACTAAGCGTGGCAGCCGTTGATCAGAGGAAGCACCACTACATTCAAAATCTCAATTAGAACTTTTAATGAAGAAAACGCAATCAAAACGGTTTTGTTGTAAATCATGTCAGAGAAAATACACTCACTCAACAACTCTTTGAATTGTACTCTTTAAGATTGGAATATTATGGCCTATAATAGCTGGCCCAAGGGGTGTCACCAGGGAGTCAAATACAAATGAGCAAGGAATGGTCTTCGCCTCAAAGAACTGTTTATTTAATTGTGCAGTAAAGTTCAGGGGTCACACTGGTTTCTTTTAACATGACATTTAATCGTTATAAAATGGCCTATGTATATTCAACATAATCACAAAAAACACCCTGAATGGAGGAAGGACCTAAGGAAAAGTATTGTTAACATAAGTCTATGTGAGTCAAACTTGAATGTACCTTCCTAGCATAACGTTCAATGAACTACTGTCAAACTTGTGACTAGTTTATTATGATGCTGACCAGAATGGCCACGGCTAAAATGTGACAATGTTACAAGATGCACGCAATTTGTTGAAGACTGGTGCTGTGAAGTGAGGAAGATCAAAATAAAAAAACGTGATGAAAGTTAGCCACTGGGCAGTTTTTGCAGATAATACTGTGTAGTCGAACAAGGAAGGGTGGTCCACCCTTGGCTAATGGATGAAACATGAAGTAGCACTGATGCCTCATATGCAGCAATGTACAGTTACATGTCCTAATTTTATTTTGAACACAGCAAAATCTTAAAATCTCATGAAAATGTAAGTACTGTTCCAAGTCAGCTGGTTAAGACCATAAATGCACAGACGTGAACCTTCTGTATCATGATGTCATTTAGTCATAGTAATGCAAATTTTAACAAACCGTTTCTTGTCTTTTTGAGCATATTATCGCTAACTTGGCTGACAAAATTATCTACAAACTAACATTACGTTGTGCAGAGCAAGCAGCTGAGATAAACAGCATTTAAACATAATAGTCACAGTCAGTGAGCATGGTTGGCGATGGCGGTTTGAAAGTAATGATTTTAACTAAATAAAAATGATGGGTTATCTTTAAAAATAAGGAAAACAATATGCGATTATTATTGAGTGAAATGTCTTATCCTGTATTGTGTATTCATTATTGCTTTTGATTTTCTATTTATTTAGTTATTTGATGGTATTTTCAGCACAACGCCTGATTAGTAAAACACTAAATATTTACAGCCCTACCTAAAGATGCAATTCTCTACAGACACTTTTCGTCATGGGCCATTACAAACTTAACCACTTTTTCCCATGTGGGGCCTCTGTGGACCAGGTTTAGCAAGCGCGGTCATTTATGGACGTTGAGTCGTTTAATGTTGTCAGTGAGTTGCTCATTATACTGACAAGTCGTCTCAGCAAGCCAAGTGATGAGGCGAGCATCGCAGTACAAAGCTCACTTTAGGTACGACAAAGGGAGGCTCGGGCTATCTTAATGTTTAGCAGGAAACACGAGAAGTGTAGCTATAGTGATCAACTGTCCGACGGCAGGTGAACGACGCCAAAATGTATTTCGTTGACCAACAATTCTGACCAAAAGGTTTCCACTTAGCCATTTAGCATTAGCCAGCCAGGTGTTGCCTAGAACATCATCTGCAAAGTTTGTGATTCTCGGAATTGCCTCGGAGTACAATGATCAGTTAAGTACACCACCCGCACCGGAGGAAGCAGTGACGGTGTCAACAAAACACGAGCAGCCTCGTCTCCGATGCAGTGGTCACTCTTCGGCTAGCTGGGGGTTAGCATGCCAAGCGTCAGCTGTCTAGCTACGGTTAGCCAGCAACAACTCGCTGAAACCCAAACGCACCGTGGCCAAATTGGACAACGTCCACCAGGTTTATGTTCAGCGAGCCGTCGGGGTTGGAGCTGGGAGACGCGTGTGTCATATTCTGAGGTGAAAATGTCGAAGTGAAGCGTAGACTGACCCGCGACGGCTTTCGAGCCGAGGGACCAACGCAAGGCCACGGCTAGGCCCGACGAGCTGCCATTAGCTAGCCGTGCAAAGCCTTTGCGTCTGCAGACACACAAGAGACGCTTTCAGCTACAACGTTCTTGCCCACGTCAAATCGACACGTTACACTCCGTTCTTACCCGAGTACGACGGTGCATGCACATTGGCCAAAGAAGAGCGAATAGTCCAAGCGAGGGCTCGTTCTGATCTTAAGGGGGGAGTAAAGGAAACCTACCCATTAGTTCTGTTCTATCTGCCTTTGCTGGTTCTCCTACACTGGGATCTTGGAAATGATGGAGAGCGTCTCTGCGCATGCGTGCTGGCGACAGAACAGAAGCGATGCTCCCCCAAAAGACCCAATACGCTATCAGTTATCTGACGACCATGAATACCCGTCCTAAAAATAAATAAACTAACATTAAAAAAAATAATAATTATCTAACAGTAATTATAGTGCTGGGGATAAATGTTTAATAATAATAATAATAATAATAATGTTCATAAATACATGAACAAATATTTAAAACTACTGTATCTAATAGTAATTATTATACTAGGACACATGTTTAATAACAACGAAATAATATAATGTTCATAAATATAGACAATAAATATGACAGTAGTAGCGGCCCCGTGGTCCAGTGATTAGCGCATTGACCTCACATGTAGAGGTTGTGGGCTCGTTCCCAGCTCCGGCCTTCCCGTGTGGAGTTTGCATGTTCTCCCCGGGCCTGGGTGGGTTTTCTCCGGGTACTCCAGTTTTCTCCCACATTCCAAAAACATACATGGCAGGCTGATTGAACACTCTAAATCAGGGTTGTCCAATGTCGGTCCTCAAGGGCCGCCGTCCTACCTGTTTTCCGTCTCTCCCGGCTGCAACACACCTGATTCAGATGATCAGCTCATCAGCCAGCTCTGAAGCAGCATTAAAACCATCCCGCTGATTAGAATCAGGTGCATTGCTCCTGGGAAAGCTGGAAAACAGACAGGACAGCGGCCCTTGAGGACCGACTTTGGACACCCCTGCTCTAAATTGTCCCTAGGTGTGAGTGTGAGCGTGGATGGTTGTTCATTTGTGTGTGCCCTGCGATTGATTGTCTGGCAACCGGTTCAGGGTATCCCCCGTCTACTGCCCGAAGACAGCTGGGATAGGCTCCAGCACCCTCCGCGACCCTTGTGAGGATAAAGCGGTTCAGAAAACGGATGCATGAATGGATGGATATTACAGTACAGGTAGTCCAGAAGGGAAGAGGAACTGACCTCAAAGCAAATGGTATTGTCCAACTTGATGACTGTCGAAACTCATCGTTGCCATTTAAATCCATCACACCATTCCACTGAACTGTTGGGAGTCAAATACTCCCAAATTGTACCCAAATCCAACAAAAACCAACCTCTTTTTTTGGATTTTATATGTCAATGTACATTTTCAATCATGTTCACTATTTGTTGTTATATAACATTATGTTATATTATTATATGTCATTAGATATTCACTAGATAACCCTAACCCTAACCCTAACCCCTAACACTAACCCCAACCCCGAGCCCCTAACCCTAACCCTAACCCTAACCCTAACCCCCTAACCTCCTAACTCTCTAACCCTAACCCCCAACTCCCTAAGCCTAACCACTAACCCTAAACCCTAAACCCTAACCTCAACCACCCGAACCCTAACCACTAACCCTAATTCCTAACCCTAAACCCTAATCCCAAACCCCAATCCCAACCACCCTAACCCTAACCCCAACCTTAAACCCTAATCCCGAACACCAACCCCAACCACTCTAACCCTAAATCTAACCCTTTAACCTCAGCCTAACCTCACCATTGGCGTTAGGATTTGGGAAAAGGGTTTTAGGTATATGCGTTCGGAGTTTAGGTTCAATAGTTAGGGTTTAAGATTGCGTTAGGGATCAGGGTTGGAGTTCAGGGTTTAAAGTTGGGTTAAGGGTTAGAGGTTCAGGCTTACGGGGTTTAGGGTAGGGGGATTCAGTGGTTACGGTTTAGGTTAGAGCAGGAGTGCCCATTACATCGATCAGGATCGACCGGTAGCTCGCAGACTAAAACAACTGCTTATGTGTATGGAGTAAGGTTGAGTTTTAAGATTAGGGTTACGATTTCAGTTATATACTAATTTTTGGGCTATTGTGGTGGCAAGCGGGCTGTATTTATATCTGTACAATTTATTACGGCCAACATGTAACGCTGTGTGATTTGCTACACAGCTAATCACAAAAAATCTTGGTGCTCTTTCTTATGGCTCAGATTCGCATACATTTTGTATTTGTTTTTTTATTCGATGTAACTGTGAATATTGCTGTTTGTGCCAACAAATTTCCCTCCCGGGATGGAAAGAGTAATCAGGGGTCACCAACATGATGCCCATGGGCACCAGATAGCCCCCAAGGGCCACATGAGTAGCCCGTGGGCCTGTTCTAAAAATAGCCCACCAGTGATGGCACTTTGTGAATGTTGTAAAAGTGAACATTTCAAAAGGTGAATACTGGCAGAGATTGATAAAAAAAATCAAATAAAGCACTGCAAAGCAATCTGTTTCTTAATTATTGAGAGAAATGTTTATTATGTTATTAATAACATTATTGATAGTATTTAGTGCGCATTTATTTCAGAAGTGTGTGTCAGTTAAACTGGTAATGCTCCTGCACATTAATCGGTACCCAAGAAGGAGCACTCGTTTCAAAAAGGTTGGTGACCCCGGTTCTAGTATGGTTAATTTACGCCATCGTGTGGACATAATGGAGAACCACAAGTGCTGTTGGTTTCTTCCCCCATTCTAATCGAAAGCGTTTATTCACAGCCCTCTCGTGGGGACATTAAGGGGAACTAGATGTAATCCTAACGAAACGTGCCAAAAAAAAAATCCCGATTATTTTGTGATAATCCTGAGAAATACTGCTCGTATATATATTTTTTTAAAAAACGCTTATGGTACAATTTTGATTTTTGTGTTATTACTGTACATATTTATGTGGGCAGGAAGATGTCAGAGGGATTCGTAGCCAATCAGCGACGACCACAGCGGAACTGCAGTAAAAAGCCGGAAGTACATAGACGTGTCTTATACCGCGAAGGTTTGTTTTCCGATTTTGCGAGAGAGAGTCACTATACAATATTTGGGTATGGTTGGATTCAGAAGTTATTTTAGGTAAAACAACGTGAATATATCAACATCGTACGAGTAAATTTAGTTTGGATAAACATGTTTGCGATCGAGCCCAAAATACGTTTGCAAAAAGGTGCTTGTTCATAATTTTGAATTGGCGTAATAAGACCTCTGTCAATCTATGTCGGGTTATGGTCAAAGCAATTCATGTATAATCGACCATCTACCTGGTTCACTTCTCGAGACAAAGTGGTTTTGCGTGAACTTCTGTGATCAAATCGCAATTAATTGCAACTGAACAACGAGAAATGGTGGGAAGTAACGAAATACTTGGTCGCTGTGTTAGATGTTAAAGATATGTGTAATTGAATATTTCAATAGTTCATGCGTGTGTCTGTCAGGGTGTATTTGAACTGTCTCATTGCATGCAAGTTTCTGTTAATCTGTCTTTCTCATCCTCAAAATGCACGCCTTTTCTCTTGTCTATTAAATAATTATTCCCTTGATATAGTCTTTCCAGAGTCGCGTGATCATGAGTAAACGAAAGGCCAAAGGTGCTTCGAAACCAATCGGAGAATGTATCTCACAGGTCTGCTGACTTTCTTTCGAGTAAGGTTTCTCATTTATAACAAGAGTGACTGACACTCCTTAATGTGTCTTTGGAATGTCAGCTTCAGAAGTGTCTGAGGGAGCGACTTTGCCACAATCGGATCCCCAGCCGGCTTGAGGCATCAGAGGCCCAACACAAGTACATTTCAACTTGCTCTCTCTCTGGAGTGTTGTTTGTCGCATCTCCCTGAATTCATGTTTTCATTTCAGGCACTTACTGGGCTTGCTCCAGCGAACTGCCAACAACGGGGAAAGTAACTCTGTGCTCATCATCGGTCCCAGGGGATCAGGGAAAACTGCGGTGAGATCACATAGGAACTGCTCACGCGCTTCTTTCATCTCAGCGTGGTGCAATCCCAGGCACTGGTGGTGTGCTTTTTGTGTGCAGCTCCTCAAGTGTGTGTTAAGAGATCTGCTGCAGGAAAAGGAAGTGCAGAAAAACCTCCTGCAGGTCCATCTCAACGGTGGGTCACCGGTTCACTCTTCCTTGCTCCAGTCCAAGTTCAACACATCTTTTGTGTTTTTGCGCAGGCCTCTTGCAGACTGATGACCGAATAGCCCTAAAAGAAATAACACGCCAACTCAACCTGGAAAATGTTGTTGGTGACAAAGTGTTTGTGAGTGTCTGCTCAATTCAGTGAAAAAGTGATTGCAATTTAACAATGTAATATTCTTTTGAGATTATTTACTTACTCAAGACTACTTTCTGTTGAGGTTATTTTTTTTAATGTGAGAATGCTACAACCATCACACACATATTTACAATTTCGCAACAAAAGTGAATACATCACCTACATTAATGTTAATATTTTTATATGGTATCTTTTCATGGGGCAATACTGAAGAAATGACACTTTGCTACAATTTGAAGTCGTCATTGTAGAGCTGGTTCAACTGTAAATTTAATTGGCTTAATAACTCAACACAGCTATTAATGTCTGAGCTGCTAGGCAACAAAAGTGAGCATACCACTAATTGAAAATGTTCAATTCTTTCATTTTTGCTGGCTACTGACGTCATTCCAGGAAGAAATTATATTATAACTTTATTTTGTAACTGTAGACGTACTGTGTACGGGCAATAATTACTTCCGCCCTCTGCTGCTTGATGCCAAATCACCACACAAATATCACTGTGGCAAAAGATGTCATCTTCTCTACCACCGTGATTTGAATGTATAATTGTCAGTTTAAAAAAAACGTTGCGTGAGGGTAAAAAAAAACAAGTTGAAATTCAGATATATTTTACATGATCATTGTGGGAATTTGAGAAAATACCTTTCACACATCCGATGATGGAGGTTTGCTTCCCAGTCTTTCCCTTGAGAAATTGGTGGCTATTGTTTGAGGACATTCTGAAATGCTCCGTGGTTCCACTGTGTGCTGCATGGATGGTGACGTGAATGTGATTGGTTTCAGGGGAGCTTTGCAGAGAACTTGGTCTTCTTGCTGGAGGCACTGAAGAAAGGTCAGATCACAACTCGCAGATAAATCTGTGGCATTGTTTTCCCCTTTGCTGGTTTGACACGAGTTTTTGTTTAGGCAACCGCAGCACCACGCGACCAGTCTTGTTCGTCCTGGATGAGTTTGACCTGTTCGCTCACCACAAGAACCAAACTCTGCTTTACAACTTGTTGGATGTGTCTCAGTCAGCCCAGGCGCCGGTTGCTGTGGTTGGGCTCACCTGCAGGCTGGTCAGTTATCCTCCTGTCAAGTTCACATCATTGTTTGAACTCGATTGTGTCTTTGTTTTCTGATTCAGAAATCTGGCAAAGTTGATCTTACAATGGGGGTGTTCATGAGTCATTCCATTAAATCAGCGCCATTTAGGTTCCCAGGGAATGTAAAATCAGTGGAGGTTTTTGCACTGGTTACCAGGATGTCCTGGAGTTGCTGGAGAAGCGGGTGAAATCGCGGTTTTCCCATCGTCAGATCCACCTGCTGAGCACTCTGACCTTCACTCAATACCTGGAGCGAGTCGCATCCCAGCTCAGCCTGCCCGACGACTTCCCCGACAGGGAATTCGCGCTTGACTGGAACAGCAGCGTGCGGGTAAGTCAAACACGTTGGCGCCGTCAAACAGCACTAGAGTCTTATAACTGTTTGTTCTCATATTTTATCACCAGAGATTTTGTGAAGACAAGTCAGTGGAGGGGATTTTACAGAGGCATTTTAACTCCAGTAAAGACTTCCGCTCTTTGCACATGCTACTGGTGAGGGAATCATCACTCAAGCTAGAAAACCTTTGCCATTTGTTTCTCCAAAATGAATGAGTGAAAATTGACTCTGAGGTATGTCACAAAGTTGAACCTGATTTTTATTTTCCCTTCCAGATGTTGTGTTTAAGTCGCATCTCTACCGTAAATCCAACCATCAAGCCTGCCGACATACTGGAAGCCAGCAGACTGTGTTTGAGCGATGCAAAGTCCAATATGCTTCATGGTAAATAAAACATGACAGAACGGCATCATTCAGGCATGGGGTTGGACGGTTGGACCCTTCAGTTCACATCGGCTGTTGCATATCCTGCTTTCCTTCAGGTCTGTCGATCCTCGAGCTGTGCCTGGTCATCGCCATGAAGCACCTCAATGACGTCTACGAAGGAGAGCCATTCAACTTCCAGATGGTTCACAACGGTACGGGCGATTAACATGCCAATGGACATGATCAGTTTGCTTCTTTTTTGACCCGTTTTCATTTTCAGAATTTAAGAAGTTCCTCCAGAGAAAGTCCAGTTCGGTGTACAACTTTGAACAGCCTGTTGTCATGAAGGTGGCTGCAAACACTTGAGCTCCTTTAACCTGCAGGCATTGTCACCAGCGGCTTTCTTGCTTCCCGCAGGCCTTTGAGCATCTGCAGCAGCTGGAGTTGATCCGACCTGTTGACGGCTCTTCCGCCAAAACGCAGCGTGAATACCAGTTGATGAACCTGGCGCTGGACAGCAGTCAAATCGTAGAGGCCCTGCACAAGTATCCGCAATGCCCCACAGATATCAAACAGTGGGGCATGTCTGCCTTCGGTTAGGGTTCAAATCCTCACCGTGTAAGAGAATGTGTCATTTTATCGTACTGTTGTCTTTCTCAAAGAATAAAGCTAATCTTTTGATGACAGTCTGAGGTTTTAATGTAAGGGGCATTGCTGAATGACGCTCATCCACACTCGTTAAATAATCCATGCCAAAATGCAGCAACATACTTTTCCAAGTAAGTGTAATTCTTAAACTTTTTTTTAACAGAAAATACCTCCTCTGGTTGTCAGTGTACCTTGTGTATTTGAATGTCGCATACCGAATCTGTATTTTTGGCTCTGCAGAAAGAGATGTGAAGTGTCACAAGACGTAAACGTGTGTGCATGCAGGGAAACAAAAGCCAAATGTCAATTCTCACAATCTAGAAACATTTATTTACATCACGTGGATCACTTAAACGGATTAAAAACCTCCACCGGCTAACACCAGTTACAGCGCTGATCACAGATCAGGTTCGTCTTTTCCGGGATGAGTCCAGAGTTGCTGATGGCTTTCATCTCTTTTGTCACCGACATGAAAATACACACATATTCCATCATGTATCTATCTACGAAGACCAGTGACCCAAAAGGAAAAGAACCTTCCTTCTGTGTTCTCCCCATGAGAAGCTGTATGTCTTTGATCAGCGCTGCATTTTAGAGAACCTCAAGAATAGTGGGGGTCAGAAACTTGTAGTGTTTTTTTCTTTTTGTTTTCTTTTTTAAGAAACTTCTGACCTTGCAACCAAACGATCACAGTCTTGGTAATGAGGTCATTGGAGATCAACGCTTCCTCTTGAATTCTCAACAACAGCAGGGACAAGAAGGAAGTTGAGGCGGTGGAATGGAACACCAGGAGCAAATGATTTCATGATCACATCGAGAGTATTGCAAATGTCAGGGGAACTGCTCGGGTTCCCTGAGCAACACCACTTTAAGTGCTTTCTGGGGAAAATCTGCAAAATACTCCAATGAGCCTCTAGCTTACACAAAGCTCAATTGTGGTGGACAGTTGAAACCAAAACACAAGAAGTACAAATGAATGTTCTGTATAGGAAACACAGATTTTTCTCACACACACCCCCACACACACACACACACACACACACACACACACACACACACTTATAAAGATTCAGCTCATAGTATATACTTGATTTAATACGTTCGCATGTCTGTACAGGTCCTCGGCTGTTTCAAATAGAAGGGCAACAAGACACAAATGATTCACTGGTATTCAGAAGCACAGCAATGCCGCTGGCCTGGAGGAAGTCAGGAGCGAAAGGGTAAAGCTTCTCGCTGGGGAAATCCATTCATACACCTTTAAATATTCCTATTGAACACTGAGACCACAGCGGAGCCACGAGTCAAGCCGATTTTCCAAGATTGTCTCCCATGACCTCATTTGGAAACACATTAAGTGCTTCATAAAGACAACTGAAGTGCTTCTTTCTGTGGTTTAAACAAATGAGCCACCCGCTGATTTTGGTTTCGTCAGGAGGCGTATGAATGAACCTGTAACAGTTGGACTGTTTTCTACCAAAACAGCACAATCACAGGATGGTCAGCTGAAAGCGGAGCCCGACTTAGATGCACGGGCCACGCCTGATCTGTCAAAGTACAGCAAACCAGAGTCCAGGGGTCTCAACAACATTCATTTGCGGTCTTTGTACGGAGACGAACGAGTCAGAAGCAGTTTGCATCTTTTCTTAAAGAATGAACTGAAGTCCTTCCTGAATTACAAGTAAGGATACCCCAACCCATTTCCCCCAAAACGACAAGCTGAACTCGTGCCAACTCTTAGTGGTTTGAGTTGCAGCTGAGTTTCGAGCCCCATAACTTCAGGTCTTTGAGTAAAAAATAAATACCACACGTCAATATGCAAGGATTAAAATCAAAATTAAATGCTACTACAAGTTATTTGTGTGTGTACTGAAAGTCACTCTTGCAGCTCAAGTGTTGAGTGGTTTGCGGCACTGGTTGCATATAACTTACCAGAACATAGAAAAGCATAGTACTGAATCCCTGAATGGCGTATTGGGACTGTTTCACTGATGCAGTTTGAAGTCACTGAACAGGCAGACGCTGTTGACAAGATGTGGGTTTAACTACACATTGCAGATCATTTTCCTTTTCTAATGGGAATTTGAATAGCGGGAGCGATCTGAAATTGCAAAGGCTTGATGACAGGAGAGTTTTCAATTTGGTTTACTTGCCACACCTCCCGCAACCTAAAATCCCTGTGAGTGAGGTAGTGCCAAGCTTTGAGAGGGCAATAAACAAGGAGCCAATCAAGGGGCAGAAACAACAGAATAAGAGAAAGGAGGACGTTGCACTGATGCAAAGATCATGCTGCGGCAACAAAGTACATTGATGGCTTTGACTTCCTTCAGGTCTACCGTGCTGCTGAAATAATGTTTTATTCCAAGCTTGGGGTCTGCTTGACTTTAACAGCAGTTCTGAATTACGACGGAAAAACAGACAACAGTCCACAGCTCCGCTCACTTTTAGAACGCCAAAGAGTGTCGCATTCACACATTTCCCCAACTCATCTGCTGATTTAAAACCGCATCATGTGGAACAAACCCAAAGCTTGAGGAGAGACTGCAGTTTTACCGGCACCGGTGTTTGATGTCCATTAGAGCAAATAAAAAGCTGGAGGAAAAAAAACCCGCTGTTGCCTCTACAACAGTGACAGATACATCCGTTTAGCCCGACATCTACAAGAGTAACGACTGTATGGTGGAAGAAATGGCACCAGGATGAAAGATGCGCTCCCTCGTCTACTCTCGTTTGATGGCGGCACATACTTGACGTGTTTGGCTTGGAAACAGTATATGACTGGCAGTTTAGTTTGGTGGGAACCCAACCTGGATTATTACTACTGTGGTGACTTGATTTGACTATGAAAGGCGCAGCGTTAAAAGTCACAACCAGTGCGGAAGCGAGACCTGGTACAACGCCTCGGTCAGCGAGCTCACACCGCAACCTGAATTGAACAAAGAACGGCAGTCTTGTGACTTTACTGTCCAGCATTAGTGTCGAGATGAAGTGAGAAGAAGCACAAGAAGTCACGACCTGACAAACGCTGTTCTGAGAATCGCGAGAGTGACGAGGATGGCTAGCAAAGATTCCTGAGGCGTATAAACAGAGAGCGAAAACCCTTAATAGTAGTCAAATGAGATGTGTGCAATCAAACAAAGAATTGAGCTGGCTCTGCTGAATACATTTCCAAAACAGGGCTGGTACCTTTGGAACCTTCCTCAAAACCACACTTGAAATCTGAAACCTCGAAGACAAACAAGGGCTGATTTACTGTGGCATTCGGGCTATTAAAAAACAAATAATAATAATTCAGACAATACTAACAATTTTCCAAATGAAGGGGGGGGGGGAACAAACTTGACGGGGCTCTAAGATTTTGACCGCTTCCTTTTGCTGGAGCAATGCCAACTAATCAACTGCAAGAAAAAAAAATAATCATGGCTAAACAAAGGGCAAGGTATTCAATTGACAAGCAAAGAAGCAGGAACACTCGCTGATGTGCGGCCATGCCTACTGATAGTCTGCTAACTACATTACCCATGAGCACCAACAAGGGTTATATCGTTCCGATGCAATGAAGCTTGTGAAAGGTGATGAGTGAGCAGTAACTATGAACAGTGAGAGGGACTAATCATGTGTGTCCATTTGAACTGAGGTATACCTGGTTGAAGGAGGTCTATGGTTTTTATCATCGTAATGCTTGAAAAATGGATCACCTGGCCCATCCCCACCCTATCCCCTTAAAACAAGATAAAATGGATTAACAAGTCGACTGGGTTCAAAATACATTATGTACAGCAGCATTACACTATAAACATTCAAAAGCCGTTGCTTATTGGCAGAATGTTAGTCGATACTTCAAAAACAAACAACCAAAAAAATACACGCACAAAACAGCAAAGGTATCAAGAGCCACATGCCCATATTCTTTTTTTTTTTTTTTTTAATGTATTGAGAGTTTGGTGAAATTCTGCAAATTTGCAAGGTCTTTTCTCACTGTTGAAGATCCAGTTGACCCTCCGACGTGTCGTATATAAAACCGTGATCCAGCTGTTTGTCGAGTCTCGCCGTTTCTGCACCGTCACTCGTTTGCTCTGTCATAATTAGCCTAAATGGTTCCAACTGTTCAAATCCTCAGACACACACGTCGACATGAGGTGGAGATCATTTGATGTGGTGAGGTGGGCGCATGGTATGTCCTGAGCGCGAGTAGCGGCCGGTCGGACTTTACAAAAACTAAACCCAACAACAAAAACGACGACCAAACCAGAATGACAAAAGCTAACGCAACCAACCAACCAGGGTCAGCTGCTCGTGCCCCACATCTGATGCTCATCTGGTAGCACGTTGGCTGATCATAAGCTGGACTCCTTAGGTGGGAGGTCCACGTTGGTCACCATCGTGACGACGGTGACGATCTCCTCAGGACCGATAATTGGAGCCTGTCGCTGCATTTGGCCAATGCGCTCCTCTACACAGCCAGCAGAGAGTCGGGCCTCGGCCTCGTGGTCCCAGCAGTCTTCAATAGTTTCACAGAGCATGGCTAGACCCTGAAGGATGCCAGAAGATCAACATGATTATCGCAGCGAGAAACAATTACTCTATTCACAAGTGATGGATATTCATCTTTAATCTTTAGAGCTGAAATTAATTTGACCACGCGCAAACATTTCTATGCACATGACCAACTGTTCAGTGTCGTGGTACTTTTTGGACAACTTGCTGTTCTGCAACATGGAGCAGAAGGTTCAAAAAAGCCATTAAAAAAAAAGATCCATGAATCAATCAAAACATTTCCTAGGACGTCCAATCAGAGCAGGAGAAGCTTATACATGCTTTTATCTCCAGTAGACTTTATTGACATCCTCCTTTTTGATGGAGATTCATCAATTCATCAATTGTTAGATGGGCTGGCACAACTCAAGTGGTAGAATCACCCAACCCAAAAGGTTGCAAGTTTACTCCTGAGCCTCTGTGACAATGTCACGACAACATTGAGCAAGATCCGAAACCCTGAGTTGCTCCCGATGCCGCTTCATCGGCAGTTGAATGAGGACAGGTTTAAAGTGCTTTGAGCTTGCTTTGAACTGTATGACCTATGAAAGAACATGTGTGTGTCGTCTGGGTTTTATGATGTCAAAATGTGATCATGATGATGAAGATGACTGTAAATTCCATCGATTTATTTGTGAATCAAACATCCGTCTTGAATTTTGCCATTACACTTCTTGTTTGAGAAAAGCAAGTGAAAACAATATTAAAACACTGAAGAGTGGGATGTGGATTTACAAGTCTAGAGATGGCCAAATTCAGGCCACCTGTAAAGTGCATTTTTGATTCATCCTGAAATTTCAGGCAAAAGCTCAATATCTCAAGATTGCATGAGAAGTGCATTTTGAAAATAGAGCTCCAATTTAAAGTGGAGGGGGGAAAAAACAGGGCGCACCGTGTGTTTCTGCCAGCAGTCTCGAAGGCAGGGGCGCAACTTCTTATGCACAACCACCTCCTGCATGTCCTCCAGAGACGGATGTTGACCCACCTCTTCCTCAAAGGGCAGCATGTACTCATCTACTGGGCCTGGTGGCACACGATTCCCTGATTAACGTTGTCATTACGATATTATCACATGATCCAGCAACGGCCAATCAGCAAAGCGGCTCACCATCTGCAGCAGTGCATCGTGAAGAGAGTTCCCACAGGACAAGACCAAAGGCGTACATGTCAATGCGCAGAAAGGAGTCACGCTGGAAGTTAATGGCTCCCTCAAGGACCTCTGGAGCCATGTAACGCCGCGTTCCCACCTTTATGTCCAAAGGAAACACATTTAGAAGGTCAAAAGTCAAATTATTACTGTACATGTTTTATGTTCAATAAACAAACCAAACCAAAAAAGCACATTACAGATGGCACAATATAATACAATACATGCTGATTTATATAGCGCTTTCACAACAGCGGCAGCTGTAACAAAGCGCTGAACAAAACAGTTACCAAAGTAAAATAATAAACACAACACATAACATAACATAAAACACGGACAGTCTACACAAGGCAGGTTTCTGAGCATACTTGGCCATGTGTGTCTCCTGCTGATTTTCCAGCTTCGAATTTAAGCGCAAGACCAAAGTCAGCGATGCAAGCTGTAAGGTTGTTCTTCAGAAGCACGTTCTTGCTCTTGATGTCCCTGAAACATAACCACGGAGGTTTAGGATGACAGGAAGCACCAAACAACAACATCTCTCCAATCTTCTTTTCATTTTCAGTTGTAATAACAAAAAAAGTGATTATTTTATTTGGTTTTTAATATAATTAAAAAAGTGAATAAAATGATTAAAAAGACTTTTAAAAACGGAATTAAGATTTAACTGGTTGTGTTTAGGCAACCTGGGCGACTGAGACATAAACACAAAGTTCCTGCGTTTGCATTGCACGGCTGAAAGAAGAATGGAAGTCACGGTGGTATAAAAAGTGATTTTCCACAAGTCAACATGTCACCTTTCATCTGTGTCATCCGCGTCCCCATTCAAAAACCACAAAATAATCAATTTGTCATTTTCTGATTTTCAATTGCCAACTGAGTATGGAAAGAAGAAATGCGACACTGATTCAGAGGTCTGGCTGGAGAACCTGTGAGCAATGGAGGGCTTGTGTCCGTCTTTATGTCCCGGGATATCTTCGTGGAGGTAGGCCAGACCTCGGGCAGCCGTCTGAGTGATGTGGCACAGCTCATTCCAGGACACCACATTGGCCTTCAGATAGTCTGTCAGTGAGCCCTGCCAGTGGGAGCCATCTGTCAGTTTTGGCATTCAGGCTTTTGAATCCATCACATCATATCATATCGTGATTTATTATTTAACTCCCCATTAGCTTCAAATGTAAAATCATCCTTAATTTTTGCAGCAATTTAAACTTCCAGGGAGTGATCATAAAGCAAATTGTCTGCCAAGTTTTTGTTATATGGACCTGTCACAAGAAATTTGGGGGGGAAATATATTGAACAGATATCACAATAAATGATAGTACTGTATCACTGATGCGTTGTAATGCCACTGATATTAGGATATTCGAGCATAATACTTCACATTACCCTCTTAAAATGCTTTTGACTTAATTCTCAAAAAATATCAAATTTTAGCAATAAAACGAAGAACAATAAATAGAATATCTTAGATTTATGAAAAATATCAATTTGGAATGAATTGATCATGAATCATGAATAGTATCATCATAGATCAAGTATCATGAATAGTAACTTGTATTATGCACAGGATGTACATCTGCACACTGAAACAGGGATGGCTCTGTGCAATTATTTGTGTGATACAGTAATCAATATAGATTGAGTTGAGAGGCATGGTTGCTGGCAATACTGCCCTTATAGTGTCAGCAGTGCAAAAAAAAAAAAAAATCTGGCAAGTAAATTCTGACGTTTCTACACTAATGATCACTAGAGGGCAAACAGCACCTGTAGACGTTCCACTGATCCGCCGGTTTGTCCTGTTTTTTTTTTTTTTTTTTGGATAAAACAGTATTATAAGCAGATGAGTCAAGATCCCAGAACAAAAACAGCTGTCTTAATGGGAATTGGCCAGAAAAAAATATCAAAAGAAAGGCCGTTTTGCAGGTACAGTACACTTGGCGCTGTAGGTGAGCTACTATGTGTGAAATTCGACCCTCGCATGCAGACCTACGGTGGCATTAATCAGCTATCCTGCATCATGAAAAATCCTGGCTCCAGCTGTGCTAAAACAACTGAAGGCCGACGAACATTTCACCATTTCCAAGGCTGCTCTTTAAAACCGGACAAAGAAGGAGTTGTGCAGATCTGAGTTATGAATCCTCTAAAGACCCCTGCTGAGAAAACAATTACAGGGGCTGATTTACGAGCCACTTAACTGTGATGTGCTTCGTCTAGTGCAACCTTGCCAAAAAGTCCTTCAACACAAATGTTTTCCAAGCGATTTCTACTCCAAGTAGAAAGATGAGTGCACTACACTGTGCGCCTGCAATTTTTCAGATCAAGAAGGTGGCATTGGTGAAATGATTCAAACTCTTGGGGGAGCTTAGTGTGCTGACAAAGCCCGCTACATAGATAAAAGACAGTATGATTAAGGATGATGAACTCCTGCACCAATCAGTAAAATGTGATGGTTTCCAGAATTTACAACTTTTCTTGATGTGGTGCAAGTGTGCATAAGCATGACAATCCAGTACACCCACAACATCTTAAGAAAGCAGGACAATCTACTACATTCACTACATCAATGCAATAACATGCCCCCCCAAAAAAAAAAAACCAACAACAACAACCTGGAATCGGGCAGGAAATAAAGAGAATGAGTTTACAGGTGCATCCGCAATATACAGGTCACTAGTCACATGACTTGACTCTCGTCACATGTTTTGACTTGAATAGGAAAAGAAAGTTTTCCAGGCAGCCTACCTTGTCATGGTAGGTGGTGATGAGCCACAGCTCCAAGTCCAGGTTGTTGTTCCTCTTCTCCACGCCGATGAAGTGGAGGATATTTTCATGCTTCATGCCACTCACGCTGTAAATCTCGTACTCGTTCTGCCACGAAAGCTTGTCCTACAAGATGCAAGATAAGGCTGTTATTCCTGTGATCAAATGACTTCACTAAACTTAGTACTGAACATGACATAGGAGCGGTTGCAAAATTCAGGGAGCTCTCCAAGTTGAAAACTTTCCATGGAAATTCACTGGTATAAACGAGGAACATATTTTTGTAAAATCCAAACAAAAAATAAAATGCACCTCATGCGTGGAGAATTGAAGCTCGACAAAGAAATCTGGTGAAATGTCATACTGACTCCCATTTTCACCCTTTAAATTTGGAATATGTCCCCATCTTATCAATGACAGGACAATGCTTGTGGACTCCTTATCCATTCTGATTCAAAGTCGCTGCTCTCTTGTTCACATTTTGTGATGTCCCACTGACACTCGAATCCATCAAGAGATGAACACCTGAATCGGGAAGATCTTCACGGCCACATATTCGCTCAGAAGCTGGGCCTTCCATACGCATCCAAAGCGTCCCCTGGCCTTCAATTCAATCAGCTGCAGTGGTTTATGTCCCAGGATAGGAGATGGTGGCGAAGGGCCGGGATCCTGCGGGAGAGGGCAAAGCATTAAAATTGTGTTGAATTAGAGTTGGCCTGTCATTGCTTTTAGCCTTGCAATCATGTTCTGCATTCCGACCAGGTCACTATGTAGTAACACTTGGTTCCACAAGAGGTGATAATGAGCAACAGGCACGGTACTTGGAAGTCGAACAAATAGTAAGATTGGAACCACCTTCATGCATGATGTCTCGTGAGAAGCCTGACAGTATCTAACAAGGCCTCGGGTTTGACAAGCAAAGGATTAACATTGCATCTGTTTGCTGGTCTTTGGACTCGCCTCAAGACTGGAGGCCAAGAAGGCATACTGGTTAAGCTCAAAAGTTGAATACAGTAGTATTATTACCACCACAGTTAAAGGAGATTTAGTTGTTTTATTTTTGAACATGTTTTTACATTTTACAATTGTGTGACAAGTGAAAATGTTCAAACGTGAGCTGTGTTGAGTCATTGCACTTTTCCATTCATCTAGTTAAGATGTTTTGTTTTTACTTCTAATACTATCAGTGGCTAAATTATTTGTACAGTGCACTCGTGTGATACATAAGAGCTTGGAAATGTTACTTTACCAGCAATAGTCATTAATGGCTTTTTGAGTCTTTTCTTTACATGACTTTCCAACAGAATTGTCTGATGGCACCTGTCCAGTCAAGCAAGACTGTTTGCAATCTTTGTATTGAAAAATTTCGGGCTAAATCTGTATGACGTTTGTATTTGTTTTTTTGTTGTTTTTTTTAAATAGAACTTTTACTTTGTCTTTTGAAGACAAATGTAGATTGCTTCTGCTCTAATCGAAGAGGAAAATGTCCATTGCCTCCTGATTGGAAATGAGGTAAACGAATAAAATTGAAAACCCATGTGCAGGTGTGCCTGTTCATCACATAAAAACTTCCGTGAAAGCAAAAGACAGCAAGTATTCCAAATCAAAAACAGGTTAAACACAGCAAGTGATCTGGATTAATCTGATCACTTTCACATGTGACATCACAGAGAGGGCGGGGCTCGGGTTTGTTGGCAAACAGAGGGGAAAAACATCGAGCAAAGGGAGGGTTACAACAAGGCATGCTTTTGGGTCACATTTCGCACAGCTAAAAAAGTTGCCCATCGAAGCTGGTTCATGACTGATGGACTTGGATGTTGTTAGTAGATGTGTTGCTGGAAACTTTCCAGACCTCTGCAGTGATGGTATGAAAGAAATGAACAAAGGAATCTTTCTGCCACACCGGCAAGGTTCCTGTTTTTACTTGAACAGAGGGGCTTACGCGATAAGCTAGGGCAAGTTTCAAAACCCGAGGCCAACCGGATCCACTCTACCATTGTGTTCATGCAGTGGAAGTGCAAGCTTGTCAATCCGAGGCTGTTTGAATGGGCAGTTAAGGGTGAGGCTCAGCATACAAATATCACCTCCAGACAAAAGGCTGTGGATATCTTGCATACATAAAGTCTGACAAAACTAAGAAGAAGGAAGAAAACAAACATCAGGTGTTGAAGGGGAAGGCATTGGTTTACTGTGAAAGCATTTGAAAAAGATATTCCAGCAATTCTGGTGAGAAACAAAACATCAGGCCAATTCACAAGTTGAGCAGCTAAGGTCCCATTTTGAAAATACACATAAATGAAAACTGTCACTAAGGCCGTTGTTGACACAGCAATGTTGTTTTGGGGGGCCAAAATGTAGTTTGAAAATTGTGTCTCAAAGTACTGCAGGCGCATTGTCAAACACAAGGCCGTTGTTACATCGTTGTGCTGCTCAAGATAAAGGAGCTCGATAGCGCTATTCCAGCAGACACACGCTTCTCCCGCAGCTGAAAATTTCAACTGCAATATATGCGGTGTAAAAAATGGCTTTAGAATGAGAGGAAAGTTCAGTAGCTGTCCAGCAAGTTATGCAAATGACTTTTCAGGGTTACAGTTCAGTATAAACGGGAGTCGTTTCAATAACGTCAGAAGAAACAAAAAAACTGCCGCTTTTAACCACGTCTTTGTGTGTGTGCGTGTGTGTGTAAACATGGCCTGAAAATCTGAATCCATGTTTAGCAAAACCATAGTGCAATGTTATGCATTTTGTTCCATACCGTGCTGATAAAAGCTGAATATCTATTGTGCTTGAGGATGTCCGTCAGGAATAAGAAAAGGTTCAGTGAGAGACAGCTGACTCCTAAACCTTTCAAGATTCAATCATGATTTGGGTCTGCTTCGTGTTAGCAAACCCGATGGCACATCTTTTATTGAGTTGGTCCAGTCTAAAAACAGGCTACAGAAAGACCGTCTCTGTAGAGGGTCAGATTAGGTCTCAGTCAGGAGTCACTGGATCCCCTGCCCACTCGAGAGCGCCATTGCCTCCAGTGGAGGTGCGTAACGCTTAGTCAGCACAAAACAGAAAGCCAGGCACCAACAATCCGCCGCTTCACACTGTCCCACTCAACAATCAGCCATCTCACAGGCACTAATCGAGTCAGCCTGATATTTCCTTGAATTAGCACTTATACACATTTAGTGCAAGTGCGTGTAACTACTGAAACACTACTCACAAAAGGTGAGGGATATTCGTCTTTCGGGTGACATTTTAGGATTAACCCACAAATGCACCAGAGCCTTCACAAATGTTCAATGTTTCAGTGCTTTTTACACAACCTGCTGTCCTCTAACAAGGAGCTCAATGGCAAAAATTCGAAACAGGTGTTTGATTCTCCTCTCCGGTCTCTTCTGCATCTCCAGCACAAACTGCTGATGAGACGATGAGCTCAGTGACCCCTTTATCTCTGGTGCAAACCATCCTGGTGCAAACCTTGCAACGATGAGGTACTGTTGATCAATTGTTACGTGTCATCTTGGTTTCATGATGTCAAAAAGCACAATGAAGTGAACGATTTAAAATATACATTGTAACCAAACCAGGACATTTACTGGTCCCTTCATAGAACCAACACCTGTTGTTACGTTACCAATTCAATCCTTGTTCGAGAATAGAAAAGTGTACCCCCCCCCCCAAAAAAAACCCTCTAAAACATTGAATAGTTGGACATGTGCATTTAAAGGCTTAAAGAATATTGTGCATTTTAGGATCATCCTGAAGTTTCAGCCCGATCTTTTTGTGAGACGTGTATTTGGCTTTGCACGTTGACAGAACGGCATTCCGGAAGTTGACATTCAGCTCAGGCTTGGGGTCCTTTTGACAGTGACAAAATGGTGGGGTGGGAGGTGCATATTTGGTTGCTCTGCAATTTTGTGTTAACATGGGAAAGGGCAGTGAACTGGCCATCGGTGGAGCAGATTCAAACACAAAATGTTACAGAGACATCACATGTAGACATTCTCATGAAAAGGGAGGGGGGCTGCATTTGGAGCTGTGGAGTCACCTACTTTCCACCATGCACAATATATTTTCAGCAGAAAACACAAAAAGACATTCACGCGTGCAGTAAACCCAGGCAGTAAAATAGAAATATTTGAAGAAAAAAAAATACAGACAGAAATGTGCTGGGTATTAAATGAACAAGATGCTGTGGAAAAGTGAAGAGAATTAGAAAATGACAGCTTGGGACTGAAGTGTAGAATCCATACTGAACCCAAAGGAAAGGAGAAATTAACAGTGTTTTAACTACAATTGAACTGCTCTTACCTCCACCATAATGTGAAAGGGGTGCTTTATGAAAAAGAACATAAGAAGCAAACAGAGAAATTATTGGTATTTTATGTCAGTTAGAGGATGGAAAGAGAGAGAAAAGGTTAGCTGATGATGGAAGGACTTCTCCCTGCCTCTCACACCAACTTTGTGATGTCTGGAACGTTGATGGTATAGTTAAAACTAAAGGCAAGAATAGGATGAGAGCAATGCAAGATGACACAAGTCCGAATGTTAAGAAGAAGAAAAAAAAGAAACTTTCTAGCATGCAGCAGCGATTATGTCAAGACACAAATAAGCAAAGTGAATTTCAGAATCCCAGCTTTGTCTTTTCCATTGTTTGCATCTCGAGCATTTTTGTATTGAGCAAATTGGTCCAATGTTCAGCTGTTACCTGGAATGAATTATACAGATGGACACCCCCTTACACTTAAGTTTCAAGGTTTGCAGTGTTTGTCTCACAAACAAAAAAAAAAAGAGGAAAGAAAGCACCACGATCTTTCAACACCCCCCCAAAAAAGACTTAGCAACAATATGCAAAATTCCCAGTGACTGGCACCCATACAAAAATCGAGGTAGTTCTAAGAAAAAGAATACACACTTGAAAATAGCTCGTGTTGAAAACAGGGTGCACATTCATGATTAAGTGCTGCGAGCCTCTCAGTGTAAATTCTGCAGGTTGAGACAATCAATTCCAGTTTGCCACACACAGGTGTGAAAAATGGAGGCCTGATGGCAAGTATGCGGTCCATGAAGAAACGGCTAGTCTGCTGCATGCATTTCATCCTGGATGGGTTTTTTTAGCAACAGTTTTGCTCCATTTTCCCCCTCAAGTCATGATCACACAATCTGATTAAGATCCTTATAACTTCATTATTTAAATGTATTGTGCCACGCAATGCACTTTGGGAACAAAGTGACTACAATGACCATAGCACACACCTGAACAGTGTAGCTGCATTCTGTTCATCGACGTCATAAAAGCAAATGGAAAAAAAAATAAAGGATGTAAGGTCTGTATCGAAGGCTCAAGTTTTGGAGTTGACAAAAAAAAAAAAAAAGCCTCATGAAAAACGTTTGGGACTAACGAGCAAGATATCGCTTATTTTCACCGCACATACATTGGCTTTGCCTTCTATGGGAACGAACGTCACCGCTGGCAAAAGACTAGCATTAGCATCTCGCTTCATTGCGCGCAGCTGAGCATTGTGGAAACCTTGGATGGTTGCAAGAGTTTCAGAAGGGGCAGTGGTTGCTGTTTGGACTTGTCTGAATGTGCTGACATTCAAGTTTGATCGCTGCAGTAATCTCACAGTCAAGTTTATATTTATTTATTCATTCACGTATTTACGATGTAGGAGAGCGCCATGATATGATGTCTGGTCAGAGTTCTTCTTCACTGCCACCCAGTGTTCAAATAGAGAAACTACAGTTGAAAACCTAAATGATACTTGAAGCACTTTTTCCTTCTACAAATTATTATACTTAATGAAACTAATTAAATTATTAATTTCATACTCCAGCAGGATTGGCAACAGGAATATAACACCCCTTTAATTAATTTGGTAATTTGGTTTCATTGTAATTGAAATACAAGGCTCTGTGTAAAAAGTAGTAATGATCTCGTTCAATCTGTATCGGACATTTGCAAACATATGCTTTTACTTGGGTGTGGACTAACCAAAAGTAGAGATTTGTTAAAAAAAAATCAAATGTGCGCGCGCGCACACACGCACACACACACACACAGACGTGCACACAGACACGCACACACGTGCACACACATACCAAATCGTGACAAGTTTTTTCAAATGCAGGATTTTTTTTCCCCCCCATTAAAGGAGGTCTATACATATTAGCAGCATCTGGTTTCAAAGCAAAGAGTTTGGCTGTGTTAATACAGTATCTTTTAAAATTAGTGATACACAGTCCCATTAAGGTGTTTCTATGTAATGTCCGGCTTCCAATCAAATGAATGATACAGTTGAGTTTTCTTTATTGCACGTTAATGTACTGACATCAACCAGTAGATCGACATAAGTTTCCTTCTGCTTTTAATGATAGATGTAGTTAAAAGCAACCTATGCCTTTTGAAAGATTTGCAGCTGAAACATCATGGCTATCCATTAATTCGCAGTCAAGGGAAAAAAAACCAGTTAAATACAAAACACTGAAAACTTTATGGATCACTTTCATACTATTATGAAGACTGCAGTTGATCATATCTCCTATTTTGCTGAGTTATCAAAAGTTGTTCCATAATGTGATGATAAAGACATTGATGAATTATTCACAGAATGATTATGCATCATTTTACCAAACTGTTTTAAATGTGTTGACACGGTGAATTTCAGGACAGGGTCCTCAATTAGTTAAACGTCTTTGGACAAGCATTAAAGAGCAACTTAAAGGGATATGGTTGAGCATTAAAAGGAGGGATCAATAACGCCTTCAGGACTTTGTGTTAAGCATGGAACTACTTTTAATTTAATGTATTATTAATCGTGCCCAGGGCTTATTGTTTCCACCAATGGTTTTTCACAAAAAAAAAAAAAAAAAAAACATGAAATATTGATGCTTAGTCCAGAAATGGAGCCAATCTAAACTGTCCCAACTGTCTTAATTTTCATTTATTCAAACAAAGGTATCCCAACATCCTACCGTTTACATGACTAAAAGTATTTTACTGCAGGACATCAGCGGTGAAGCAAAAGAATGATGCAAAGAGAAAAAAAAATTAAATATCCTGTGTCAAATAAATTCAAATCTAAAAAAATAAATATCGGAAATTTTACTTAGTGCAGTCACAAAATTAATATCTTAAATGGCCAATGAATTGATTTCACATAGTGCAACATTAATAAAGTAAAGCTTCAAACAATGAACAGCGCACATTGCTGCGTTTAGTAATGTATCTTCTTATCTTATCTTCTTAGTTTTCCGATTGTGTATCACCAAGAAGCTATGTCATCAGGCAAGCAGCTTAGTTTTGGGTGCTGCTGGGTGAGGATGCCTGCTCATGCTTGGACGCGTTCAATAGAACTTAAGCAACAAACAAACATTTTTGTGGAATCCCAGCACTCATGTGAATGTGGCTTTCTCTGTCATCTTTTTCACACCGTCACATGGACCCAAAGCGTTGCAGAGCAAAGTATAAAACGAAGCAATTAATGCTCCATTTTGGTCCATGTATTTGTATGTCAAGATTTAGTTTCTTTAATTTTATGACCAAAAAAAGAGTAGATAGATAGATAGATAGATATAGAGATAGGGAGAGAGATAGGGAGAGAGATAGGGAGAGAGATAGGGAGAGAGATAGGGAGAGAGATGGGGATAGAGATTGGGATAGGATAGATGGATATAGATAGATGCATGCATGCATACATAGTTCGATACATACATACATAGATACATACATACAATCTGACCCCTTTTCATCCAATACAGATCCCCTTACAATTATGTTGCCAGTAGCAGGACAACTACAATACAGTAGTTTTAAATGCTGCTTGTCCCAACCCCCCATTGGATGCCTCCTAAAAGTCAAATCAATCACTAAACAAGCCCTCAAAGCAGAATAACCAAGTCTAGACGTAGACTATTTGCTTTTGCTACTTTCCAAGAGTGCCGTAAGTAGGTGAGTTCCTAAAAAAGCGTGAAAGATGACTTCTACAGAAATGACTGTTACCTAATTTTCATCTCTGAGGCATACTCCAGCTCAATTTCGATCTTTTGCGACAGGCATCGTTTTTTTCCATGCAACGTGAACAGTAAACATTCTCCCCCCCCCAAATCTGACCTCAGCTTTTTTTCATATGTGGATATAAATCGGACATGCATGCGATGCGCATCTGCATCGATACACATCTGATCCGTACATCATCAAAAGCCCAGGAGCGAGTCCTTGGTAGGGAGACGAGCGACAATATAATCACCAGTGAATCTGCATTGTTTTGAGTAACAGTGTGGACTTTAATTGAATCCCACTTGAAACATGAAGCATACATTTGACATTTGTGATGACCATAGAAATTCAGCCAAGCAAACGGTTAGATTATTACGCACGGCAAAGAAGTGACAATCTTTGGTAGATGTCTCTATGAAATGTAGAGCTCAAAACGCGCCACATCATTTCCCCAAGATATTTCTACCTCCTCCCGCGTCTCTCCTCGGTTGACATGAGATGTTAAATAGATGAATCCGAACACGATGGACCATATTAATTGTCGTAAACACTTCCGTGTCGCATTTCTTTTGTGTGTCCACTCGTTGTTGTGCATGCGTGTCACATGAGGGACGCATTGCATGGTGTATGTTTTTATAACATGAATAAGTACATAAAAAGATTGGACTTAACACACACACACACAAAAAAAATCAGAATGGGACATCATGTCCTGCAGTGCGAACTTAAACTGAGTGTATTGGATGTAAATTGCATGCACAAACAATATAAAGCATCACTTCTACAACCTCGATTGGTGTTGCTTTTCCCGTGATCGTTGGGGCAATGTGTGATGTGCTCTTTTCTTGAGATCTTGTTCTGTCTTATTTCACCTATTCTTTATTCCAGATAACATGTTTTATCTGCTTCCTTTGTAGTGATTTATTTTTCATGGCATGATAGTATTTTCGGTCTACTATTCTACAGGCCCGTGTAGATTCAGCCAGTAAACTGAGAGAACTGCATGTCTCTCTTCTCTCCCTCTCCCACACTATCCACCCACCACCGCCACTCTCCAAGGCAGTGCTGTGAGCGCTTCTGTATTTAGTTTTGTTTGCCTATATAAAGCGTCATCAATAATGCAGAGGTCCCTGACTACTATTCCATACAATGAAGGAGTTGCATGTTTTTTCTTGTCTCCTGCTGCTGAGGAACTTAGACTGAAGAGCTGGCCCAGCAAGATGCGCTAAAACCACTTTCCATTCCAAATTCAGTGGACACCTCCACCATGTAGGTTAACTGACAGCAAAGTGAGGATGAGGGATGAAAATGGCGCGGACGGGGCTAATGAAGCCCAGTGTGTGTGTGTGTGTGCATGTTTTTTTTGTTTCCTTACATGCGTAGGGACGAGGGCTGCCGGATATGCAAACTTGTGGTGTCGCCACATCCAGAAGGAGAAGAGGACGACAGCAGCCAGTCCGATGATGGGAACAAGGGAGTAAAGCAGAGTGCTGAAGAGCTGAGGCTTCTGGGAGAAAGGGTTGGATGTGGCTGCAAGGAAAGGAATGACAGCATAAAACATTTTGGTGACCAGCCATTATATATCTATCTATCTATCTCCAGCCATCCATTTTCCGAACCGCTTAATCCTCACTAGGGTTGCGGGGGGTGCTGGAGCCTATCCCAGCCGTCTTCAGGCAGTAGGCGGGGGACACCCTGAACCGGTTGCCAGCCAATCGCAGGGCACACAGAGACGAACAACCATGCGCGCTCACACTCACGCCTAGGGACAATTTAGTGTGTTCAATCAGCCTGCCATGCATGATTTCGGAACATGGGAGGAAACCGGAGCACCCGGAGAAAACCCACGCAGGCCTGGGGAGAACATGCAAACTCCATACAGGGAGGCCGGAGCTGGAATTGAATCCGCTACCTCTGCTCTGTGAAGTCAACGTGCTAACCACTGGACTACCAGGCCGCCATTATTTTTATATATATTATATGAATGTGTGTGTGTGAATAAAATGTCTATAAAAAGAAATAATACTGAACGCTCAAAGATGTGTGTGTGTGTGTGTGTGTGTGTGAATAAAATGTCGATAAAAAGAAATAATAATACTGAACACTCAAAGGTATTGGAACAGTTAGGGCAGTGGTTCTTAACCTTGTCGAAGGTACCGAACCCTACTAGTTCATATGCAGATCCATTTATTTTTATTAAAAAAATAAAACTATGAGTCGAGAAGTGTTCCTTTAGTTTTGCCGGTGCGAGATGAGAGTTGCTCAACTTGGCGTGACAAATCATGCAGATAGGACGCCGAGTCCCATTATGTTCGGTGATGGATGTGAATCCATGTTGTACATATTCGTCCGATCACTTTTTTTTTTTTTTTTTTGCTTGACATAGCATGTGTTAAAACATTAAAAAAAAAAAACAATCACACCACGTGCTATCATGACAATCACACGCTGACGACTGAGTGAACTAAATTTCCCGCAGCACTGATTGGACAAGCAATGCAATGTGATCATCCACAGCCAACGATGGCCAAGCGGGCGGGTCATAACTAATTGACATGTTGAGTCAGATGTGTCTTAACCTCCATGGCAGAGGCTACGTCGAACCCCTGAGACCGATTCACCGAACCCCTGGGGTTCGATGGAAACCAGGTTAAGAACCACCGAGTTAGGGTCATTGTTTTATTGTAGCTGTAGACAAAAACATTTTGACATCGTGAAGATAAATACGAGAAAAGAGATCGACAGGTCAGCTAACTAATAAGCAAGTATTATTTATTTCAGGGAACGCTGAAAATGACAGTAAATAATGGAATGAGGAAAAACCTTTGACATTTAGTTGCAAATCCTTTGCTTGCAATAGCTGCATAACTAAAATAACCTATCGATCCCACCAAATGGATGCTACCGTCCATTGTAATGCTTTTCTAGACTTTGACCGTAGCCTCTTTTGGGTTTTTTTTTTGGGGGGGGGGGGGAGACAGGTAAAATGCATACTCCATAGGGTTCACGTCAGGAGATACAAAATCCTACACTGATGAACTCCTTTGATGTTTTGGAATTGTGTTTTGCAGCATTGCTCCACAATAAAGCATATCACAATCAGTTTGGTTGCAGTTTTCTTTCAATAAGCAGAGAAAATGTTTCTGTACTTCTGAATTCATCTTTCCACTGCCCAAAATGAGCTACAGCAATGAAGATTAGTGAGCCCGTCCCAGTAGAAGCATGCAAAGGCAAGCCCTGGCAATACGTCCATTGAGTGTCACGGATGTTTGCTTCTTTCTGTCACCAAAGTTAAAAGTTCATCTTTTTCTCAAAAATTCATGAAGCTCGTCTCTGTGATCTTCTGCTGTGGCCGCTGTACTTGAGTTCACAATGTCTTCTGCAAACAGTAGATTGTGAAACCTTCGCTCCTGCCCTCTGGAGTTTGTTGCTGATCTCACCAACATTTGTTTTTGGGCCTTCTTTACAGCTCTCACAATGAAAAATCGCCAACTGACGCAGTTATCTTTCACCTAATTGTTCACAGTCTGTTAGTACACTCGTGGTTTCTTTCTTCTTCAAGACATTACCATAGTTTTATTGGTCACTGTGCAAGGCTCTGATTGATTTTCAATTTGTCAGCCGCACAATTGCTATTAGGAACCCTTGGATAGAGTCCTAGTTTTAACGTTGGGAACAACTAGACCAAAGCCTGAAACTGAGTGTAGACATTCATACATCTGGGAATCAAAACATACATTTCAATGCTTTTGCAAGCATTAAAATGGGTGGATTAAAAAAAAAAAAGACCTGTCATTTCAGTTGTGAATCAGATCCACATCAAAATACCTGGAAATAAACCCCGGAATGTGAATCTCTTGTCTCACGTATTTATCTTTTCATCTCAGTTTCAAATGAGCAATCTATGGAAAGAATAAAAGAGTTGGCCTCGCTGTTCCAAAACTTTTGGAGGGAAGTGTAAATGCATGCACACACATGCACACAGCAGGACGAGCAAATCCATCTTGTGACATCACTTAATCCTCTAGCCAAAAATAACAGAGCTCCGAACTGTGTGTGACCCCTGGAGGAGCAGGGTGGTGCGTGCTGGCCGTACTCATCCTTCCATCACATGGTGTCAACCACATCGGACCTTTCTCGTAATTGTCAAGACATTTTGATCTCCATTGTCAATATCAGGGAAAACAAAGGTTGTGCAGAATCCACATTGGCATGCAAGTGTTGCAAGTGTTGCAGTGGTTCTCAAACTTTTTACACTAGGTACCGTCTCAAAAAATATATGTTATGTATCACCATAATGACCAGCTTTTTACACAATAGCATATTAGGCTTACGTGCTCATCAAAGCAACATTAAGGACGGTAGGAACATGGACACTGCTTCATTATAGGAAAGTAAAAAAAAAAAAAAAAAAAAAAAGTTCGTGTTTGTATACGATCTGGCAGATTTTACACCAATTGCATATGCTTCTGGAACTTATCTCACGCGAAATGGGGGTACACTTTAAACAGAGTGATTAGAAAAAAGCCACGTGTCAGGAAATTTATCATAATATGATAAGCAGGTATGTCGGAGTGATGGTTACGAAAACCGAAGCACGAATGAGTGCAGTGCAATGTGTGTGTGGGTGACAGAATATGCCAGGAAACTGCGATTTCACCAAGACACATCTGCAGCAGGTTTACACAAGAATGGTGCAACAAAAACAAGTTTTTTTTAAAGGTAAACATAGATGATGACACTGTCAGCTGACTGAAAATTGTGCTCTACAAACTGGATGAAATGTGTTCAGGCAGCCAAAGTGGCGACCACCCTGAAATTGTACTGGCTGGCCGTCTGGCAAACACAGATGTTCTCAAGGTGAAAGTGTTTATGTATTTCACAGTATCTTTTTGATTTTGATTGGCGCATATGTCCGACCAAAAAGATGTACTACTGTATCTGTCAACTGTGCATAAAATGAAGACCAAACACCCTGATGGTTACTTTGTAAATTCCTCAACTTTCTAGAAATCAAAAGCAGAGGACACAGCAGGTGTCCTGCCCGTTACACATTCTTCACAACAGTCAACCATGTATATAAAGTAAAGGTGCACCTTTGGTAATGTTTGTTCGGTGCAAATAAAACACAGAATTCATAACTTACTAACGACGCAAGAGCATTGAAATATGTGTAAATATGAGTACGAAGGATTCTCAACTAAGTAAATGGCCATTATTGACATGACATCTCATCTGTGCGGGCGCCTGTGCGTGTGAGATTGTTGACAGTACATACTGTAGGCTGTCGACTGGTGTGTGTCGCTTTGCGGGGTTGTATCGGGTGCGTAGAGGAAGCGCTCGTTGCACATGTTGCCTTCACAGCAGCAGAAGAAAACATCGGGATTCTCCTTCCTCTCCACGCACTCATTGCTGCAGGGAGGAAATGAGAAATTAGAACATGTAAACTGGGGATGCAATTTTTTATTTTATTTTATTTTATTTTATTTTTAGGTACTGACAAATTCCTGTTAAGTCTGATTCTGATAACTTAAAATTTAGAAAAAGAAAAGTTAAGTGTAATTTGTGCACATCTGAAAGAAAGAAATACTTAAAGATCTCCCCTAACCAAATATGACAACTTAATTGTAACAAAAAATAAAATACAGATCTGTTTATAGAATTGCCTGTTTATTATTTTTTTTAAAGAAAAAACTTTACTTATCAAATAAACTCTAGCCATAGTTCTGTGCATTGTAAAAAGATACAGTGAATCAATGTCAAATGGTGTGTGCACCCACATGAGTACAGACTTATGACTGAAGACGTGCGTGAAATAAATTGTACAACAGCATAGACCAGCTAGACGTTCTTTTAGTTTACCAAAATAACTACTCCATGTCCATCTACTGGGTTCGCATGGGAGATACAATTCCTATTATCGATAATTATTGTGAAATCCTAATATACAGAGTGGCCAAACAATTCTGGATGGTTCTTGAAGTTGTACTAGTTATATTAGTTTCCAGTGAAAGTTGGACTCTGCTATGACTGCCCTGTGTCAACAACACTTTACAAACAGAATTGCTATGCTCAGCATTTCACCTTTCCGCAGATGACTTGAGTTGGATTAAAGGTGTTAATAGTTCAAACACAACTGATACAAGCATGTGCAACTGTTGCAATAACTACATGCATGTGTGTAAAGCTCATCAGAAATGGACTGTTTATAATATAAGCATGTGTCAGACACTCATACTGACAGTATACGTGTATATTCAAATGCACCTTTTATTTTGTAGTATGTTTAACAAAGTCCTTATTTTGTGTCTGAGATATTCTGGCCATGTTCATATAACCGCCTTCCTAGAATACAATCATAGCATAGGGCATTTCCCCCGCAGAAAATACAAGAACTGAACCAAATATTAAGTCGTGCTAATTTCATTGAAAGTGAATAATTGCATGATCTGTTCCACTGAGACTGTAGGCAACTTTAGCAGATGTGGCCAGCATCTTGTGATGATTTAAGGCAAAAAATAAAATAATTTTTGTCAGGTTACAACACATGGTCACAGTGTTTTGCTGTTATTAATTTTCTTGTATGTGTGTTAAAATTGAAAAGTAAAAACTGTAATAATCAAGTTGAATGTGTCGTAATCACAGATTCGGGGGATGAGTGTTTTTAAGTGATGTCATTAAGTGGGGCACAAGAAAGAGGGGGGGGGGATGCTCAAGATCGCAACATCAATTGCGCACGAAATTAGGCATTAAAAAAAAAAAAGCACTCAAATATCCTGGCGGGAGAGATGTACAGAGTGACACGTAGGCTGCAGCATGGCATGGATTCCCTAGAATGAGTACGCCCTTAGACATGCAAACACACTTGCCATTTCCTTGCCTCGAAACAATACAGAACACTCCGAAAATACATTTGAACGAGTTCCAGTATTCCCACTCTGTCTTTCACACTCATAGCCATCAGATAAGACAGAGGAAGTGGCAGCCGCCCTAGACTAGCTGTGAACTCTCGAGAGAGGCAAGGCGGCGCCGTCTCAGCCAGGGTTCCAAATCTATATTGACCGCAAATTCAGGAAACAGTGAGTGATGTTGGACTAAAGAAAAATCTATTGGATATCAGCGCGATGAACATCATTTTACTCTCCTGGCTGAACCCATTTCTAGATGACAACGTCATCGCACTTTGCGTCATTTAAAACTTTGGGGGGGTGATAATAGAGAGAACTACTGCATAGTTATTGTTTTCATGAATTGGTCTTTTCAAGTCTGAGCAAACTGATCTAAAATTGATTTTAGTACAGCTGCCTTCTTTTAATTCCCCAAAGCGTACCTGTCATAGCAGTTGATGTCGTCCAACCAGCAGCCCTGCTTGACTACCTCCACGGTGCCAGAAATATTCTTCCACGTGGCAAAGCAGTGCCGCCTTTTGTCCTTATCGCCATAGCACGGTTCAATGCCGCTGCGGTTGGTACGTTCCTTTTCCCAGCTGGAGTTGTAGTAGCTGCACTCCTGCGTCTCGGAGCGTCCAAGGATTGCGCCTGGTAAGAATAAAGACAACAAAAGTGCAAATCTCGTTACTCTCATTTTCACAAAAATTCATCGCTTTTTACGTTTCTTGCTTGGCTAAATTGGGGACATTAATTGATGCTATTTCATGATTTCATGCATATTTTAAAGTTTATGAAAGGAAAATGCCAGTTTTAAATTGTGATGCAATCCCCTGAACATATCCATGTATCCACGCATCAAGTAGAATATTTCAACTACCACGAAACTACATTTTTCTGTTTGTATTTGGATTTAAAAAATTTGTGTGAAAATTTTGCTTGCTTGACAACAAGATACTGGTAAACAAATACATAAGAATGTAATTGTATTGTAGGTGTATAATAGATGAAGGCATTTCCACCAATGTTTTCAAATGCTGAATCCAGACAAACCATTAGAATGTATACAGAACAAAATATCTTACCAGTTTACGTTGAATGAGCAACCAACAATTACGACAGCAATATTTCATTCAAGCTGCCAGATATATGAGCACATTCACTAATTCACATTACATTAACGCAGGCTATGTGCCAATGAAAAGAAAAAATAAAACAACATGACCTCATCACAAGGAAGTTCACTCAAGATCCCGCAATTGCATTGTTAAAGCTCATGAAAATCAAAAAGAAATCACTGTGACAATGGCCTTTAACATAACAGGAAAAAATGTGTGCTGTGGATTCAGCGTTAAGACTTCTTTTTTTTACTTTGAACAAACGGTTTGAAGTTGGACAAACTGGTTTAAAAGAAAAACTGTCCTTGGGGGGGGCCATTATTCATTCCAATGGGGGGGGGGGGTTT
>CAAKHF010024029.1:0-32185 GCA_901007745.1 Hippocampus kuda | reverse complement strand
GGGGGGGGGGGGGGTTTCAGACAGTGTGTGCGCATGCTTGACAAATGTGCTGTAGGTAACCAGATAATTTAATATAGTTTCTGTGCATTAATTATCCAAGCCAATCCATCAGCAATCTTATTTGTTATTTGCGTGCTCATTGTTAATTTTGACGTTTGAGATCTGGTTAACTCAATAGACTTGATTTAAAATTGAAAACAGAATCGGTAAAGGCTAATTAAACCATGGACACAGAAAACAACTAAATTGAACACCACTTGTACCGTTTTCTGTTTTCAAAATGCCAATATCTTTTGTTTGCACTATTTTGTACGAGGGCTAACATTTCATTATGATTTGAGATTTGAACAATACTATCACACGTCACTTATTTGATCTCTATTTATTTGAACAATTTATCTTCTCTCCCGGAGTACACAATTAACATTTTCAGAAATGGCAGGTCTGCCGCCCCCAGCAGCAAGGTGGTCAAGCAGTGGTGGCAGCAGGGCGGACATAAGGCAAGGAAATCAATCCTTAGGCCAGAAGTAGCAGCTCAGAGTCATGTAAAGCAGATAATGTCAGAGCTGATTGAGCAAGGACATACGATAGGACGTCCCCCCACGAGCAGGTATACCGTCATTGAATGAGAAAATCCTGTTTGCCTCATGTCAATGAGAAATGTCGAAGTGGAGAAGCCACACCACGAAGGAGAAAGCTGTGTCGTGCCTGCATCTTCAAGTGCGATTAATAAAATGGCTGATGGTGTGAGCATGGATTGTGCAAACTGGGAAGGTCAGCTGCAGCATCGTGAGGCTTGCTTCTGAACAAGTCAGACCGAGTGACTAAACTGCTTTTGAGAGCTTCGTTTCATGTTTTTCTTTGAAAAACAGGTCAGTCTTTGTTCTGCATCAATCAGAATAGTCATGCACAGTCCCCAAAATAAAAAGGTGCAATGGCTCAAAGCCCTGGAGTCAAATTGACCAACAGGCGCCATTCATTCCTCCAAATATGAGATTTAATTAGGTGAACTGTGACCTAGTTAGCTGCAACTTTGAGTAGGGGAACAATTAAACACCAAAGCCACTTCTTAACTCACAGTAGGCAGCTTAAAAAGATGTGAGCTAGTGAGCTACATAAAAACAGTAACCTGAACATTTTGACGTGCTAATTGTTGAAGATCATATGAACGCTACATTGATACCTTTCAGAGCCAAATAGACTCAAATTTAAGTGTCGTTGACATCAGGAATCACCAGCTATCACGTCATGGCCTAATTCTGAACATGTTTGCTGCTCTTTCACTGGTCTCTGTCTCTTTTTCATGCAGTAGCAAGCCTATTTTTTGTGTAGGGTGGGAGGGTGTTACACCTCTAAAAATACATACATCTTTCCTGATTAGATCACACAAATTTAAAAATGAGAGCAGTGTTAAAAACAAAACAAAACAAAAAAACATCCTAATGAAAACCAGTCTAAAATATAGTCAATATTTTGACTATTATGTGAAAACTAGGGATGGGAATCTCTTGCCACAACACGATTCAGAGGGCTAAAATTCAGTATTGATAATCTCTGCTTCTGGAATCGAAGCAGATTTCCATAGAAATGTCTTTACTACGCCCCCCCCCCCCCCACACCTTACTGTATGACTACTAGCTACTTTTAAAACAGAACAGTATTTAGAAGGATCCTTGTTTCCATTATGTTAATAAACAACAGCTTCACTTAGTCTCTTCATCTTTTATTAATACCAAATGGGTGAGCTGGATGAATTAGAATTAAATTCAAAAAGTGGCATACATGTTGGTCGCAACACACAAATAATGCATTCCATGCATCAATATGAACCTCATTGAAAATTAGAAAGGACTGACATGGATACAGTTCACTTCAAAGTTCAACAAAGTACTTTCAGCCATGCATGTCATTTAATAAAGAGGCCAACTTAGTATTGGTGAATGTATCGGCTACTACATTCACTCGATACATTGAATTAGGGCCGGCATTTGCCTAATACTTACTCGCTTATTGGTACTTGCCGATCCCCATTTGTATAATTACATTGTAATATATTTGTGTTTATATTTGTTATTTTAGAAAATAAAATATGCATACATTGTGAGTGATTCCCCATCCCTCCCATGTATTCTAAAGTAGTTGAACAACTCCATCCTTGAGATCTTATGGTTTGCCTCCAGGATTGCGGGTTTTTGGTGATGACAACGTGTTCTTGGGATTTTGATCAGAAACGACTCAGCACAACATATGACTGACTATTTGGCCCCACCACTGCTTCGTTAGGGAATGCACGCCACCATAAATGAAACTTCTTTCAAACTGTAAAGTGTCAAGAGCCAGCGGTTGAGGGAGGGGTGGTCTACGGAGCTCTTGGCCTCTTAGCTTCAGCAGCCACAACAACCTTCACCGGGAAGCCATTTGACAACTCTCCCACAGAACACAATTAAAAAAACGTTTTCCTGTGCACAAATGAGTATATGCTTTTAGAGCAAATATCCTGCTCTTTTGAGACACATTCAGGTTCTGAGTGCTGTGCCTTGGTTGGCTTCAAGATTGTGAGAATTTCAAACAAAATAAATAAATGAGTTTAGCATATCTAGAGTAAATAGGTTATTTAAAGAGACGTATTGATCCATCTTGTGATCAGATCGGGGGCCGATTACCTGTTCCCGACATTGTGAAGCATTGGTCCGGAAAGCCAAAAAGTTAGCACTAGAAGATCATTACATAAAGCACCACAATGACAAGATATTAATGCTGCAACCTCCCTCGCAGAACTGATGGACAAAACTGAGCTCAACACTTGAAAGTAGCATCTGGTTGATCTTTTTTAGGCCACGGCGAGATGTCTGACAATCACAGTTATCAGGCCGAGACAGCGCAACATTAGTACACAATAATTCACTCACCAACACTAACTTTACAGTAACCACACTAATAGCTGGGCCTTGAAGGAGATCAGATTGGGTTGTGACATGGCAGCGGTGAGTGGCTGGGTGGGCTAGCTGGTTACAAAGGCTGCACTCTTTCCATGGCCATGGTGAGAGGGGGCATTAAAAAGCACCATACTCAGCGACTGAATTCAATCCCTTTAATCCCCGCTGGTATGCCGCAGCGACAAATGCCCATTGCTCTGAGCTTCAATAAGCGCTGATAGGGAGGACACTGGACAGGTCATGGGAGCGCCGGGGTCCCTTAACGTGAACTGCAGCGGTTTGGTGAGGGAGCACCATAGCCCTGTGTCACTTGCACGGCATGCGTTGCAAATAGCCACCACATTCCAAACATTCCTTTCAAGATGAGTCTTTCAAAATGCCTTGTTATCTCCATGAGTACAGGAGAAGGACCTGCATAGACAGCAACCACCCCCCCACCCCCTTAAATTGTTTGGATTCATTTGAAGGGTGTGTTAAGTGCCATTTGGGGCTAAAGCTGAAGTGTATATTGAATTTGCAGTCATGTTGCTGTATCATCTGCCTGCAGCACAGGCCATTTGTCATCATCAAACAGCCAATGAGTGAAGAGGTGAGCAGCAGGTGGGAGGGAGGCGCAACACGGAAGCCATCGGACACACTATTTATACCCGTGTGTGTGTGTATAGGGGTGTTCACACGGCAACATTTGGTCCGGCACTGCACCGGCGCTACGCCAGTCGAGCGTTCACACGTGCACATTTGCTCCGGCGTAGCGCCGCAATAGAGCTTATACCGGACCAAATTTGATCTACCTCAGGGAGGTGGTTTAAGAATTTGGTCCGGAGCAAATGCTCGTTTGCGACGCTACGCCGGAAAAAATGTGCACGTGTGAACGCAACTGGGTTAAATTTGCTCCAGAGCAAATGCTCGTGAAGAGTTACGTACGGCGAGAATGTGTTGCTTTCGTGCTGTCGGACTTTCGGCATTTGTTAAATAACGACCCACGACTTGTCTGGCAAGCACCTCTTGGGTTATACCATCTCAACTATAACGGGGAGAGGGGACTAATCCCCAAACGTCATCTTTCCTTTCGTAGGAGACTGGACTGTCTCGGAGTTGTTTGTGTAGTTTGTTCCTTTGTTGTGTGTTGACAACCCCCAGTGCCCCATAGAATTTATTTCGTGATTTCCTCTCTTGATTTTTCTGTTTCGCGCATTACATTTTTGCTTTTCTGAGTGTCATTGAAGTCATCGTTGATTCACGTTATCGGGGGGCGGTCACTCTCGAGCAGAAGGCACGGAGACCGAGAAGGAGAAGGACGTGCCTGTACTGCCGTTGCTTGAGTTGTGTATACGTTTCAAAAAGAACCAACACGACAGCTCATTTGTTTTCTGTAGTTTTGCTCCGCTACAGAAACTGCCGTGTGAACGCAAGTGGGGCTGCAACGACGCAGTGCCGGTGCTGTCACGCTCAGTGGCTTTGCACGTGTGAACGCTCCACAAAATTTGGTCCGGTCTAAAATATATCGCAACAAAATATATCGGTGCAGCGCCGGAGCAAATGTGTGCCGTGTGAACAGCCCTTATGTGAGATGATTGAGCTTCCAGTTCAGCGAGAGTTCCCTCCCATCTGCTTTAAAGCGACTTAATGGGGGAAGTCAACCCAAACATTTTCTTTACAATACTAAGTTCTATGCAGTGTGAACCAGGCTTTCAGATTAATATTGCGTTTGTGGAATATGAATTCATCAGTAAAACCCATCCGTGTTTGTCCATCTCAGGTGGCGGCCATTTTGCCACTTGTTGCGACTGAAATTGACATAACAGTTGCTGAGAACTCAGGCAACGATCAATCATGGCTCAGCTTCAGAAAACGGATCAACCGTTGACTTCCCCTTTCAAGATGGACTGTTTTTTTGTTTTGATCCATCATCAATATTTATCTATTTTTTTCATGTTTTATCTCAATAAAACAGGATTCTAACAGCTGCCACTTTCGTTTTTTTCTTGGCCAACACTTTTGTCCAAATCTACAACTGACTGAACACTAGCCTGTCTTTATATTTAGTGTTCAATCATGACACACACTAGTTCAGAGGTCGGGAACCTATGGCTCACGAGCCATATGTGGCTCTTTTGATGATTGCGTCTGGTTCGCAGATAAAACTAAATATTCTCGCTTGTTTAATCCATCCATCGATTTTTTTTCCTGCTCATTTCCTGTTCAGGGCTGCAGTTGGCTCCATGAGCAATTTTGATTGGATAATACTGGCCTACGTTGCCATTGCTGTGGAAACAGGTAAACACCCCCTTTTGAATCAGCCCGCTTGGTCATTAGAAAAAAAGATAATGAGCATGGTACACTTCAGGACGAATGGAATGAAGGAAGGATTCGCCTTTGTGGAGAGAACTGGTTCTACCATGTGTCTAATTTGCAATGACAAAATACCGTTAATAAAACGGTCAAATGTAAAGAAGCTGCACTTTGACACGCGCCATGCTACGTTCGCATCAAAATACTCTGCGAGAGACAGCGGAAAGGAAGCGTGCAAGCTACTGAGCAGGGTGCAAACTTGCCAGCAGCAACTCCGCGTATGGACCGGGCAAACTGACTATAATTCTGCTCATTTTGCTTGATTTTTAGCAATCGCGAGGAACGGAAAAACATTCACATTAATGGTGACTATTATCACAAAATTATTTAAAAGAACACATTCAGAGGCTTATTATACTGACATTTTCTTGAATTCACATTTAAAATACAATTTATATATATATGGCTCTCACTGAAATACATTTCCAAATATTTTGCTTATATGGCTCTCTTGGTCAAAAAGGTTTCCAACCCCTGCACTAGTTATAAGGTACAAAATAAAACTGCACCAAAATGTCACTATTTTTAATTGCGATCATATTGCATATGCCAGATTTGGTAATAAAAATGCAGATAATAACCTTAAACTATCTGCAACATTTATGGTTGTGTTTCTCAATCCCTATCAGTTACTGATAACGAGGAAGGGCAGCACTTGAAAACAAGAGGGTCTGGCTGCAGACCCCACTTTCCTTCCCTTCCTCCTCACATCTTTGCAGACCTCAACGTCTCCTGTCAGCCTGGGAATATGTTGAGTAATTTCAAAATAAAATTGCTTTCCATTTCTGGTTTCAGTCTTTAAATAAAAAGCATTTCAAAGTCAGATATTGTTCAATAAAGGTTAATTAGCGAAAGAAATATCATAAAGTCTACTATAGCATAGTTTAAAAATAACCATGTACCAACAAGAACAATACAGGTCTTCTCTCTTTGCCACTTAAGTGGTTTAACATTTTGGCCATCAGATTATATCGTTTAAAACAACATAACAGAAAAAAGCAAATGTGCGTTTTTTTCAGATTCATCATTAAACAGAATGCAGACTGGTTTTTTTGTTTTGTTTTGGGGTTTTTTGCAACCTAAAATTGTGAATGAAGGGGCTGATTTGTCACTTTACCGAAAAAGGAAAGCGTTTAAATTCAGCACAGTCTCTTCCAAGTGAAAAAAAAAAAAAAAACGAGCAATAAAACACAATTGGATTGCTAAACGTGCCAATTCACATTTTAACGTACGGTAGTACAGATTTACTTATTTACATTTTATGCATCCTGAGCTCATCTTCTCCCATGATTATGCATCAACGCAATAAAAAAAAAAAAGAAATTACCATGTACTGACACAAGATTTTAGATATAAGCACGTAGCTATGACATTTCTCAATGCTGATTTACAAGAGTAACAGACAGTGCTCATTCATGAGTTTTTTTGCTGAACGCCCTCAATAAAAGGACAAGCTTTTCAACTGTTACCCAGATCCAAAACCAAAGAATTTCATATGCTTAGGAGGAAAAAAACAGTTACCCAGACCCAAAACCAAAGAATTTCATATGCTTTGGAGGAAAAAGAAACACTTAAGTTCTGTTAAGATGACCATTAATAATCAATAAAGCAGAGCTTCAGCCCGTGCACATTCGATGCTTAACCTGCAAAAGAACACAAAGAAGGTGCAGTGTGAATGAAGCTCTCCAAGCACTCCCCGACCACATCAAAGCCACATGCAAGTACTGTAAAAAGCAGCACTAATTACAGCAACAGGCTTCTACTCCTGGCAACCAATAAATTGGCAGGTGTAGATGAAGCTAACACGTGTTTGTACATACGTAAGGAGATGCAACGCTCTCTCTCTCTCTCTCTCTCTCTAAACCCTCAACCGAAGAATTTCACGACACCCTCCAACACTAAACAGAGGAAATAAACAGTCCGAAAATGTCATACCTCGATTAACATGACAAAAAAATGACCATAGTTATTAGTATTATCACAATATTCCTAAAGAAACGAAAAATAAACGAATAAAGTACCCTGACACCAAAAGCTTGTACTTCCAAAGTGTGGCCCACTAGGAATATCTGGTCCACAAAACGCGGTACGCTTCAGCAGTGTATTCTCAAAACAACATTTAATGTAGCCGCAATGATCAAGAGTGTCAAATGAATACCCCGCTAACTGTGCCAATAAAAATTGAACATTGGTATCCTTTTTTAGGCAGACGCTTCCATACAATTCAGGTTGTGCAGCCAGTTACATTACTGTAACTGGCTGTCGCTGGTCGGTCTACAGTATCAAGAGAAGTGATATACCCGATTTGCATACCTTTGCCCAGATTGATTGATTTTTAATGATGAATAAGTATGGCTAAAGAAATACAGCTGTCGCTATCAATAATTTTTATAATCAAATTCATCATCTCATCGATTAATCCAATAATCGGATCACATTTTATTTTGCATTCAGGTGTATTACGACCCCCCCGCCCCCATTACTGTTTAATGACCAATTACTGTTTATTTGGAATTCTTTCGTGATGAAAAACGGGAACTAAAAAACAATTCTGCAATATCAAAGAAGGACTCATGTATTCACCAACTTTTTGAAACTGATCCAGTTTCTGGTACAGTCATTGTTTTTCAAAATAAAATCAGTGTTTAAAAATATCTTATTTTGATTAAACCCAAATATAATCAGTCTGCTTTCATGGAAGACTACTGAAACCAGAGAATAATTACTGTTGAGAGGCTGACAACAGAGGATTTTGGACAATTTTCATTCTATTTGGTTGGTTCTAATCAATTATTCAATTATTAAAATAGTTGGCAATGAATTTGATAATCCAATTACCTGTTGGTTAATCCATTCATTTTGACACCTCTGGTTACAAATTTGAATACAAAATATATTGTTTCAATACCCTTATATGTTCTTTCACGTTCGAAATTGTAAACGGAAGAAACCAAAAATTTGCACGCATGGAAGACCCCACAAAATTTGGGAATCAGTTGGCGGGTTATACAGTCGAAACAATGAAAAAGTGTCCAAAACACAGCCAAAAGTACTTGATATACTTGTTTTTTAATATAAACACTACATTATTAATTAGGTCTGTGCACTTATCGGCAGTGCTTTGAATATAGATTCAATAGGCATGGAAAAGCGAGCAGGGAATGATCATTTTCACACTCGGATGAGAACCAATCTTGTGTGTTGTGTGGGTTGTCACTTGAATAGGGAGCGCAATATGTGTGAAGGTGGTATGTGGTGTATCGCAAACATCGAGTGGAGGCAAATGGGTTCCTTCAAGCGATATATCCGGAAGTGGAAGTGCACGTATTTGAATAGTTGGTAAGACAGCGAATGAGCAAATCTGGATTTTGGGTGCGAGTCCAAGCCCTATTACTGATAAAATTAAAGAGCTGACGTTGGAAATTAAAAAAAAAAACAGACAAAAATTCACATCCCTGACAAGTTTTATTACAATTGCAATGCCATAGCTAAAGTCAGTCTTTCAAAAAAGTAGTAAGGTGGACACAAAAGGCTACAACAAAGCCAAACAGTTAACCCAATATGCATGTTTATAAAACGTGAGAAGCCACAGTAGTCAGAGAAAACACCCACAAATACGGAGACAACTGCCCACTGGAATGTCAGACCCAAAATTGGAAACCCAAACCTGCTCACAGAGACCAATTTGCTAACCACACCATTCGGACTGGTATTATAGTTTGAGGTTGTTTTTTTTTTGTGTCAGCTCTGCTCCTCCTTGGCATGACAATACACTGAGTTTTCTGAGATACAGCTGACAGGTTTACGTCAAACACAACCTCGCTGCTACTTGGTGGCCTTCTTGTCACACTGCTGATCCAACTTAATATCTTCCTTCCACACACCAAATGTATAAAACCACTGTAGGAGGGTTCTGCTGCTGCATCATCATGATAGTTTTACGAAAAAAAAAACAAAAAAAAACCCAAACGCTTCATAGCTCCAACCTCAGGGATTTTCAAGCAGTATGCCATGCACTTGAGTGTGCCACTTTTTTGACAGTTTTGTTTGCTGGTGGGCCTGGATTTTTTTTTTTAATATGTACAATATGTGCCTTGGCTCAATGAAGGTTGTGAAACACAGCTCTAAATAAATCAAATAATGATGTCAGGCAGATAGTGACTGATGAGCCTCAGCGCTCTGCATATTTGCTCACATGCTCATCCTGTTTTGGCTTTCGAGCAAACAGCAGCTACTGGAACCTACATATGCAATTTCTATCATTAAAAGAAAGGTCGACTTAACTGCGTCTCAGATGCTGTTCTCTTCCGACATTATTGTGATTACAATGTCCAAAAGCATGCTGAAAAATGGACTGAATTTCTTCTATGTTGAATGTAACGTGCATCAACTATGAACCAAATGTAACCTGACGTCACCAAAGAAAGCAGGGCACACAATTCATTTTAACAAATGTGACATTCGAATTTCTATTTTACCTCTGAACATGAACTGGTATGGCACATTGTTTTTCTGGTGCTGAGCCTTGTTACTTGGTCTAGGTGGGAAGTAGTGGCTCCATCTGGCCTGAACAAATACACCTGTGCATTTGGAGCCTCATGCATAATGCAAGGAACATATTGATTGGGGATGGACATGGCACCTCGTAGGCAGCCCACCTCAGACGCCTCTTTCAAACCCACAACACACAGAAGAAAAGTGGAGGGTTGAAATTGAGCGACAAAATGTACACTTCATTTCATCCGCATTCAGTCACATTAACAGATTTGTTGAAATATTAACGACACACATTCAATCTCTGTATTGATGCTTAAGGACCAGACAACCCATTTAGAAAAACTAAGTTTAAAATGAAATCTATATTTGTGTTTGAAATTGACCCACTAGAAATGTTTCTAGCCAATTACTGCAATTCAGAATGAGAATGTAAGAAGTAAAACTGTTGATTATATAAAAGAGGAAACCAGTTCATTCGTCAGATTGTGAAATTTGATTTGGTTTTAGTAAACCCTTGCCTCAGGTCCCTAGGATTAACCAGCAAAAAAATATCCTTAAAGTTTCTCCTAAAGTGAAGTCATTGATTACAAAAACTGCTAAGAGGGAAAAAAAAAAAGTTATTTTGAGCCTTGAAACTCGGGGGGCTTGGCTCACACGCTGCTTATATGTACAACGTTTTAAAAGGGGCATTGCACAGTGCAAATCATACAAACAGACATCGGCAGACTCCCGCCAGCTAGTCATGTTTAGATGTGGCCCTGGTATTAAGTTACATTTTTTGTACATTTGGGCACACAAACATACAACAAGATAATGGAATTACTTTGAGAATGAGCCAGCTGTCAAGTACTAAATCAAATTAATGTTGTAGTTTATTGACCTCCAGTTGTTAACATGAACTCAACACAAATCCAAAACTACAAAGGACCTTGTCTCACCGTGTTGCGAGGAGCTTCTTTGCTCAATCTTGCAGATCTTGTGGCAGAACAAAGACTTCCTAGACTGACCAGGTCAGAAGCTCCTCGCCATGCTAATGTAACCTTACACCGGTGAGCAGGAGGATCGATATCTGCCCAATATTGCCGCACTGCACAAAACGGGAGCCTTAATGTGAAGCATCCACTAGTTCCAATGGCGGAATACATTCATTTCACCTCTCTACGGAAACGAAATGATGTTTACGTGCAGGCGTGACTTCACCGCCCAATGAGTTCACATCTGACAGAAAAATACAAAAGGCTGAACTGAATCAAGTGCATAATTGCGCAAAGGTGGAAGTGAAAGCCCGAATAGCATTAATGAAGGAATAACACATTTAAATTAGTCATGTATCACACTTTTTTATGCCTTCACTTCACTGACATGTATTTCATGAGGCAGCCCAATAAGTATTGACAGTTACCAAACTGCAGTTCAACAAAACATAACATCAGGCACAGCGCGACCATCATCCAACCCCTCCTCCACTTTGTCTTTGCACAAACTTTTAGCTTTGAGTTACCAGTTTTACAGTCACCGAAATCAGCTGATACAAAGGTCAAGTTAACCTCAAATTACATCGTTTTGAATAGGCACACCCCGCGACCCTAGTGAGGATCAAGCGGTTCGGATAATGGATGGATGGATGAATAGGCACAGCAAAGCAATCCCTTGGAACATCAAAACAATAACTCCGGAAAATTCCTTGAAATGACTCGCCACCACATCAAACGTCGTCAGCAATTAACCTCTGCTGGCCATTCGGCAACAGTGTCTACACTGTCAAACTAAAATTCCACAACTGCCATTTCTTTGGTGAAACATCTCCAACTTGTTCTTTTTGGCCCACCAACTTGACTTAAGAGGAAGGACAGTTAAATACAGCCAGATAAAGCTGTGGATGTAATTATACTTGGAGAGACAAACAAATAGTTCCATATCAGATCAGCTTAAACAAAATGGGCCTCTAGAGAACTTCATGCCATACAGCAGCCTTTAACATGTTTCACTACTGCAAACATGGACTTTAAACTAACATTTAGATAACTTCCAAATAATGGATGTGGATATTTTTTTTTCATAATCTGGATGCCAGATATGTAATGAAGTGCATCTTGAGCAGAGACTCCAGATCCCCTCTGGAACCCTTTACATACGGTTCATTTGGATAGTGAATAAAATATTGATACACAATCAAAACGTGAAAACAATTCTGTATGTGGATCAAGCGAATCAGATGGGCCGTGACCTTTGCAACAAAACTGTTTGTCAATGATTGAGCTGCATCAGCAGCTGCTGTAAACTGCATACAAATACTTTGACAAAGGGAAGAATAGAACATGGACATTTGTTTTAATAGTGCCCAGTGTGATTGTCAGTTAGGCTTTACAGCATGGGTCACCCACACAGTGTCCGCGGGCACAAGGTAGGCCTCACGGACCATGTGAGTAGCCCGCAGGTCTTTTCAAAAACTAGCTCACAAGTGAGAAGACATTGTGACTTTCTAGGAATGGTGTGCAAGTGTTCATTTGATAATGTTAACAGACAGCGATTTATTGTTAAAAAATGCATATATCTTTCTAATTTCTCATTATTGTAAGAAATAATAAACATACAATAGGAAGACATAATTAAAGATCATTTGAGCAAATTTGTCTTTTCAAAAATGTGTATCAAACTGGTATCCCTCTGGACTGATCATTAGCAATGGAGTAGTGTTCAGTTTCAAAAAAGTTGACCCTTGCTTTAAAATGTTTACATCAGACCCTTTATTAAGGGATGGTCTGACTTGCATGAACAAAAAAAACCCTTCTGCAACACAAGTGGTAACGTGCAAAACTTTCCAAAATCATGAACAAACCTTTTTTGCCGAAGCCCCAAAATGTAACAGTTCAAAATACTGTAAACTATTCCTAATAAAAGAAGATATATTGTACTGCAACAGTGTTATCCTGGAAGATCAGAATTTAGCATTCAAACATATTCCTACAGTATGCAACTTAATTCTGTTGGGCTTTGATGCATGAACCTGAGTCTCATATTTCACAATTTCTACTTAATTACGTACTATGCTCGAGAGGAAAATACGATCCACTCACAAGGAACAGTTGTCGTTTTGTATATTATATGCTGCTAGCAAAATGTGAGGTCTAAAAAATTTAAAAACTATACGGGTCACGCAAACGATGCCAGGATGAGATTAACACACCCCACCCCGTACCACCCTCCCGCCCCCCAGGGTTGCATTTGCACCGCATTCTGCACAGATAACGACCGGCATACATTACACACAGCAGACATGAGCTCAAATGCAAGTCCAGGCTCTTCACACCCACCTGAAGAACAGGAGATGAGGAAAACGGCGAGGGCCAGTTTGGTGGCGTCTCCCATTTTCCATCCGAATCGGATTCCAAGATAAGAAAAAGTTTAAAATAAATTAGAAGGAAAAAAGAAAAGTAAAAAAACAATCCTCACGGCGGCAGAATCAGAAGAAGGTCTGTCTCTGCAAACAGCACATGTTCAAAACGAGATAAATCCAAAGCTATCTCGGGCAATGCAAAGAGGGGGAGGGGGTACTTGCTTGGTATTTCCACGTTTACAGATGAGCAATGGAGGGCAATTTCTTCTTGGCATTCAAGCCAACGTTAGCATACGTTTGGCATGCTGCAGCATTGTTACGAACAACCGTGGCTTTGTTGGAACGATTGTTTTGTCAGAGGAGCAGAACAGTGAAACGAGCCACAACCGGACAGAGGCAATATCCATCGGACTGGAAATCAAACGCACTCCGTCCTCCAATCAAACTTGTCCTCGCAGGGCTGCCTAGCATTGCATTAAAACGTCAAATTGGCAACCATTTCCCAACAGTCGAGCACGACAGTGCGGTGCCTGGTGTCGATTTTTTGTCCAACTCCACGCACAAGTCCAAATATTACCCAATAGTCCGACAAGGCAGCGAGGCCAGAGCTGAGGATCGGTTCGCCGCTCCACAAGCGAAACCAGCACCAATAGCGAGGCGCTCTTCGTTTCAACCTCTTCAACAGACGTCCTCTTGGAAATATGGTCGACAAGATATGATCATTTGACGAGTGGAACCGGCGGAAGCCCCGTTAATCTGCGTCTGTAATGTGGCTTTCGAATTTAGGACGCGTAGCTTTGCCGACCCCAAAATCCTCCTCCACCGCCGCCTCTCAGCTTCTGCCCCGGACAATTCAAGATGGCGAAGGGAGCCGCAACGAGACATGGATTGGTAGACTTCCGCAATGGCATTTCAAAATAATAGTAATTCATAAAATTTGATTGTCGGTCAGATTTCGAAACAATCGCGCATGATTTCAATATCTTAAATGATCTAAACACCTTGCCCATATTTTACGCATTTATTCTTGTGAGTATTTTCTTGTAAAAAATGTAATCGAAAATTTCATATCCGGCAGATATTGTGCTCATTCCTGTGAACTTTATTCAACTGCTTTACGAGCGAACGGGGATTATTTTGTTGGAGAAAGTTGCCAGTTTTGTACATTGCGTTTGCTATTGTCACACAGAGGTGTAGTTTATTCATTCATTCATTAATTTTCCGAACCGCTTTATCCTCACTAGGGTCGGGGGAAGGGAGGGGGGGCTGCAGCCTATCCCAGCTGTCTTCGGACAGTAGGCGGGGGACACCCTGAATCGGTTGCCAGCCAATCGCAGGGCACACAGAGAGGAACAACCATCCACTCGCACACTCACACTTTGGGACAATTTTAGAGTGTTCAATCAGCCTGCCATGCATGTTTTTGGAACGTGGGAGGAAACCGGAGTACCCGGAGAAAACCTACGCAGGCCCAAGGTGTAGTTTAAAACCAACTAAATCAAATTATTTAAACGTATCTGTAGTTTTATCGGTCCCCGAGTTATGCTAAATCACACAATCTGTAATTCTCAATTCAAAGGTGTCCAACGTTAACTTTTAATGAAGTCCTGCAATCACCTTCTGTAACACACTGAGAGAGGCCATGAATTGGCAATCACAGCTATTCTATCATACAATTCTGAGGGTTTGTGCAATTTAAGTTTGAATTTGACTTGATTTTACAATGGATGAATGTAAGGTTTTGTCTCTTTTGTGTTCTTTAATAGTGTTTCAATGCTTAATTTTTCACAGGTTGCATGTTACAATGGAGGCTGGTTAGCGCATCACAGTACAAAGGTGCAGGGTTTGAATCCGGCTCCGGCCTTCCTGTGTGGAGTTTGCATTTTGCATGTTCACCCCGTGCCTGTGTGAGTTTTCTCCGGGTACTCCGGTTTCATCCCACATTCCAAATACATGCGTGGCAAGCTAATGGAACACTCTAAATTGTCCCTAGGTGTGAGTATGAGTACGAATCGTGATTCATCTATGTGTGCCCTGCGATTGGCTGGCAGCCAGTTCAGGCTGGACCCCGCCTACTGCCCGAAGACAGCTTGGATAGGCTCCAGCACGTCCCGTGACCATTGTGAGGATAAAGCGGGTCAGAAAATGGATGGATGGATGTTACAATGGCTTTCAGACAAATAATGAATATTTTTTAAAAAAAATCAAAATATACAGAAATGTGCAACACAACCTTTTGGTTAGCACTTCTGCCTTGCAGTGGTTGTGGATTTATTTAAATCTTGGCTTTAGCCTTTCTGTGTAGAATTAGTATGATCTCCCTGTGCTGGAGTGGCTTTTTTTTCCCGGTACTCAGGCTACCTCCCACATTCCCCAAAAGTGTATTTTGGGTTAATTGAAGACTAATCATCCATCTGTGAGAATGCAATCAAGATGTGCCCTGCAATTGTCTGGCGACCAGTCCAGGGTTTACACGTCCTCCCAGTCAGCTGGGATAGGCTCCAGCTCACCTGCAATAATGAAGACAAGCGCTATAGAGAATGGATGGATATACTGTACAGGAATTACATGGCCTTGTACAGTATATTACAGTATACAACTACTGTCTGTCATTGGCAACATGCCTGTCATTTTACAGTATGTAGGTCAACACAAATTACAGACAGTATGTACAAATAATACCCATCTGGAGAATATGCCACTCTGTCTTTACATAATGTATTAAGTTTCAACATAGATTGGGTGTTCTGTAATAAATGCTGAGAATACCATGAAGTCCAGATATAGGCTTGGCCCATCCCCAAATTTCTGTGACACTAATCTCTCTAATAGCCCGGAGCAGATCTCAAACGTAAGCGCTGCTAAACGATTAGGAGGTCAAAGTTCTCAGGGGATCGTTCTGCCAAGCTGAGTCACCTGTACTAAAGTGGGGTGTTAGCTCTCATTTTCAACAAAACAACATGTTTGTACATAGCTTCAGGCACAAACACTTTTGGGGTGAAGAGTTCAGTTTCCTGTTGATGATATTTCCCTTGCAGCGATTTGGAAGTATCTCTGGAAAGCGCTCCTGAAATTGAGGGAGATTAAAGTTTATTATTGCACGCATTCAACAATGAAAGACTGTAATAGTAATTAGCAAGTGGTGGTCGTCACAACTATAAATTGCAGGTTCATTTGTTTACATACCATTGTCAGATTCCTTTGTCTTGCGTCACAATGGATATAAAAAAAATCTACACCATCAATGATTGTTGAATAGCTGCATAATCATTTCAAAACATTTCCACTATTAAAATGATGTAAAACCCACATTTTTTTTCTCATAGGGGAAATAGAAATAAACTGAAATAATCTGGTTTCACAATCATGTACATTTTATACTTGGATGTGGGTGGACGTGTGCGGATTTCCATTTATATTTATATTACAACATTCAGGATGAACCTTGCAGAGGAATCATCTTTGGACAACCGCCAGTAACATTAAGTTACTAATGTTACTACATTGAAGTGACATACAAATTCTGTGGAGGCAGCCTTTTTGGTGTTAAAGCCTTGACAAAGTGAGAAGCTGTAAAACAGAAAGAAAATAGTACCAATCCAGCTAATGCATGACAAAGGGGACTTTTAGCCACCTCATGTGAAGAAGGTTTCTCTACCTTTGACTGAGTGAGGAAGACTTCCAGCTCTGCTTCTGGAGATTTACTGTCCAGTTCATCCCATTACTCAACTATCAGATGCCAAATCCCTCCTAATGGCATTACACGTGCCAGAATTACGTATGATGATGCTCACTAATGAGAGCTCAGCAGATACCTTACTGGAACCAATGGCCCCTTTGCACAGAGCAACCCTCAGCCGTAATGGACTCAGTATTGAGTGTCGGGGGGAGTCAAATTTATTGACAAAGGGCTTTTAACAAAAGCAGGTAGCTGGCAAAGTGCAGTGCAGCACAACAAAGGATGTAAATACACCGCGATGTGGATACCCGTGTTGTATTGTTAATAGGTGAGGCTTGAATTGTGTTTATAATGTGTCAATGTAATCTTTCAGAACAGAGATTGCTACCTCTATGACATATTGAGTCCTCAAAATCTGACTGTTGCTCTCAGGCCATCTGCATCTGTCTTCGCAAGGTGATTCATCCAGTTATGGAGATTATCCAAATGCAAACATTTCAGAATGTCTATTTTGGCCTATCAAGTCGGCAGAGTAGCACAGAGAAACACACAGCCAATAGGTTTGCTCAAACTAACTGACAAAATCATTTTTAAACCCGCTTTGGGTCTGCTACAATGCCACTGCCAGAGAGATTTAACGTGTCTTCTTGCTCATTCTGAACACTCCCCATCCAGTCGTTTGAGCATGAATGAGCTTTCCCATTGACATCTCTGGTCGTGCCTGCAGGGTGATCAGCACCTGTAACCAAAGCCCGGTGGATGCCGGTCTAATTACGTTTTCATCCTGTCCTTGCATGAACCCACATGGTACAGCATCATAAGAAGAGGAATTATTGAGCCAACATGAGCTCCTACGGTTCTGTCCTGTGCTTGCGTTACCGATGCATGAGAAGTGATCTGTGTCTATCAATCAGAGCACACATAGAAGAAAGTTGCTCAGGACCTTCAAGGTCGCAGCACTGCAAAAAGACAATGCATACATCACCAATCGTTGACAGTTCACATTTGAATTGTGCGAGAAGTTATCAGCATCTTCCTAATCCCTGTAGCATGCCTGACATAATGTACAGCTGTTCTCTGGCATGTGGAATATGTGGAGTGATGTATTTGGGTTTGTTTTTCCATCTGTTTGCTAGTTATCATGCTACTCCAGAGGGCTATGAGCACCATGGCAGGCGGTGCCATTATGATCGTGAGGATTGAAGGTTTCTTAAATGGGGAAAATTTCTGTATCCGGACCCTTATACTGACCAACATATAATGGGTTCCTCCTGGTGAAAATTTGTTGCATAGTCCTGCTGTGTACACAGTATGTCTGGCTGTATGTCAACATTTTGGTGGCCTAATACTTTTGCACATGTGGGGTATTGAAATTTAATGGATTATTACGACGTCTGGTCCCTGCACAAATAAGTATGAAAAAAGCTCTGAAGGCCGATATTAAATGATGTAACTAATCAATTGTGAAGGTCGCACGCTTTGCAATGAACTGAAATCACTCATCAGAATGTCATCAGGCCTGCTGCAGTAGCATTCAACTGAAAAATTTGATGTATGCTAAGCAAGCTGCTGTTCTTTTTGTTGAACTCTTGGAAAGTTGTCTGCATCTCCGAATTTTTGTCAAAGCAACATCCAATCCTTTCAACTGTGATTCAGAAACTGACTTTGGGGGTTGTGCTCACCTTAACTAATGCTCTGGAATTATGATTCTGTTTTACTTTCCTCTTTGCAGTGGCTCAGTGTGAGTGACAGCTCTAAATGTAAAGTGCAAGGTGCCGAAAATATGAGTTGGCATGACCCAGGCTAGTTTGAAAGTAACACCAAGTAACACCAATGACGAAACAGTTGCGTCATTGTGCAATTAGGCCACAGTATTTGTGGAATGTAACCTAATACACTGAAACCTTTATAGACAAGTTGTTCCCGGCCTTCTGAACAGCAACTGCAGCAGCGAGTAAATGCATCCAAAACAGGAGAGGGCCTTGTTTTTTTTTTTTTTTTTTAAGGTGTTAACCATACACTCACCAGTGTAACTAAGAACCTGTATGGGACCAGTGGCGTCAGAGCATATCACCCCATTGCGTGACTCTCACCGTAGTCTGTGAAGGTATTTAAATGCAGGAAGCATGGCGATGGTGCCAGCATGACATGTTTGTTTTACTGTAGAAGCCCAGCCCACTGCTTATTACTGCCTTATGCTCACATCCAATCAGATGGCTTGGAGTGTCAGTATTGCTGTAATCCCCACAGTGTGTGTGTGTGTGTGTGTGTGTGAGTTGTAGATAATAGTCCTTGAGTGACAGCACTCAACAGCTGAAAGAGCCTCTTCCAGAGCTCTATTCCAATGCTATCTCAATATTCTTCCATTTATTCATCTTGCTTGAAATGCCGAAGTGATTTCTAAAGTTTACGGAAAATACACATGTTTAAAACAGTCACATAAAGTATTCCTAAATCTGAAATCAAAAGAAATGGTAGCTTTTTGGAGCAAGACAAATGTCACTGCACTGTGTTCTTAATTTGTTTCTTGGGGTGCATGATGTGCATCTGTTAAGACTTGGTTGAAAGGGAGGAGCTCTGTTGCAGATCACAAACATGACTTTCCCCTACCAAAAATGTCTAGGATCTGTCAAGGGATACAAGGCTTGCTTCCCAGGTACTGCCAAAGTGTCCTGGATCAAACTAACCAACTTTACTCTGTTCGGCAATAGAGCTGTGCATCTCCTTCCCTGCATGCTGTTCCATCAGTTTGCATACATGATTTTCGGTGTATGTGTGCACTAAATTCAACTATCTTGTTCTTCTAGCAAGCAATCAACACCGAAAATGTTGCAGTCTTGGAATGAACCCTTCTGTGTTTTGTAAGTAAACACCTCTTATGGCCTTTTTTTTTTTTTTTTTCAAGCGAGTCAAGGACTGGAGGAGGGAGTGATGTGATGGAGGGAAGCTTAATGGGTTCAGAGACGGTGACATCATCGGTGCTGTTGGCGCCACTTATCTGCACGAGATCTCCCAGCTGCTCTGGCATTTCCTGAAATGGGTCACATACAGTCCAAATAAAGATTCAAAAGCAATGCATATTCTGTACAGCTGAAAAGAAACCTCAAAGCATCTAATAACTCACCCTTTTGTGAGATGTTTCAAAAACATGTTTGCTCCCTTCAAGCACCTGTTTTAGAATCTTGATGTAGGAACTGGTGACATGGTTGATGGTAATTTTTGCTGTCATGTGATGAGTTTTCTGAAGCATATCTCTGATGGTAGGAAAAATGGACACATCAAAGTGTCTCTATATGGAACCAAGAAGGGTGAACACAATTTGTTTTGGTATGTTCATTAGATGAAAAGACATCCCCATAAAAAATGATGCAAATTATCATTATGAGATTTTAGAAGATTTTCAAGTGTTTGTCAAATATTAAACCACAATGTTTACCTTTAACTCTCAGGAATAGTTTCCTTACAGACATTGGTACTTTAAAATGCCAATTTAGGAAATCATGACTGATTCAAGATGACACATTTTTCAGGCAAATAGCATTTTGAACTTAAAGGTATTTAAAGGACACTGAACACTTTACTACAATGGGAAGAGTTGGGTGATTTCTTTTTATTTCCCCACCATAATGACAGATATCATCACATGTTGACCTGCATTAATTATCAATCTAGCACTGCCCACTACTACATCAATCACAAAAAAAATCTGTTCTATGTTAGATGATGATTTGTGACACATATTTCACCTTGGAATATGTCAAGTAAGGGCGGCCCGGGAGTCCAGTGGTTGGCACGTCGACTTCACAGAGCAGAGGTACCGGGTTCGATTCCAGCTCCGGCCTCCCTGTGTGGAGTTTGCATGTTCTCCCCGGGCCTGCGTGGGTTTTCTCCGGGTGCTCCGGTTTCCTCCCACATTCCAAAAACATGCATGGCAGGCTGATTGAACACTCTAAATTGTCCCTCGGTGTGAGTGCGGGCGTGCATGGTTGTTTGTCTCTGTGTGCCCTGCGATTGGCTGGCAACCAATTCAGGGTGTCCCCCGCCTACTGCCCGAAGACAGCTGGGATAGGCTTCATCACCCCCCGCGACCCTAAGAGGATGAAGCGGTTCGGAAGATGAATGAATGAATGAATATGTCAAGTAATGTAAGGGAGGATGACGTGAATGATGTCTCTCCAACGTTTACTTCCTTTGGCAATGGTACTGTGCTTGTTTACTCAATATGGCGAGGGTTTCATGAATGTGTTGCTCAGCTTTCCTTATCTTTTATTTTTTGGTAGTAATTCTGGAGTCGTGAAGTGGGTGAAGTAGGAAGGGGCACACACAGATGTCTAATCGGGGGTGTAAGGCGGTCTCTGTCCATGTCACATGCAATGCCGACGACATAATCCGCAACGGGCGATCTTACAGTTTACCTGCCAATGTCATGCACCGATCCCAGTAAATCTATTTCTATAATGTCAAGCAGAGCTCGCTCAGGCAGATTGCACTCGGAACGCCCTGATTTTGAATCAAATGAGGGATGTTGTGAGGATTGACTGGGAAAAGACGACTTCCATCCCACGATGATACACAAAGATGCAAACACCCCGTTATGCCCAATTCTACCTGTGCAAAATCTGAAGTGTGATAACATCAAAATTGTATTTCTTTGAAGTAAGGATGTATTCCGTCCCTCTGGCAAGTAAGGCGATCATTGCATCCAAAGAGTCATCTGCTCACAAGTTGACCGGACATGAACTATTCGATGCAAAGACAAGATGACAACAACAAATCTTCAAATTTAAAAGGTAATTCTGGAAAAACTGATTTCATGTGCATGAAAATCTTCATCTTCTCTTGCTCTGGGGTTCTTTTCTGCAGAATACAAAGCAATACAACATAAATCATAAAAATAGTACAAAAGTAGGGAAATGTGTGTTTGATAGATTATTTCTTTGTTGGTACAATGCTTCTTGGAATTACGGTAAATAATTTGTGGAAATCCTGTTTACTTTTTTAAATGGTGCTGTGCATTTGCGGGACGAGCAGCAAAGCTGAATACAATTTGTGAGCCAAGGACTTAGTGGGCCTGAAATTTGACCCAAGAATTTGGTGTGGAGAGGAAAAGATGGACAGGCTGAACAACAAGGAAGCATCCCTACACACATCCCTACTGGTCTGGTCATTGCTGCTCCATTCTCCCCCCCAATAAGATCACCACATCTTCCTCCTCCTCCTTCAGACTAGCACCACCTCCTCATCTATGTAAGAAAGTCTCGGCATAAATAATGTCTGTCTGTCTGTCTGTCTGTCTGTCTGTCTGTCTGTCTGCCTGTCTGTTTGACTGTTTGTCTGTCTCTCTCGCACACACACACACACACACACACACACACACACTCACACACACACACACACACACACACACACACGTGCACACACACACACACGTGCACACACACACACACGTGCACACACACACACGCAAGTGCGCATACTGGTTAAGTGCATTGTTATCTCATAACAAAGTCAGTCACAGACACCTTCTGCTGGTGGTGTGCAACAACATGTATTAATCATGCAATAGTTTAGGCCTGAAAGACTTAATCTTCTCACCGATTGAAAAGTGTTACTGAAGCATTTGCATAAGAAATACACGGTCTTCTCAGTCCAATATTTTGCCTTTTTTTTCTATCGTGCCTACTGTCGTGTTGCCGGATCCTGCCTCAGTTGCATCTTAGACAGGCCTCCTCCCTCTCCACTAAAGAGATCTGTCTGCTTTGCATATTTTGGCTGTACCTTGTTCTCACAATTTTCATGTTTCCGACACACTCAGGGCTTGTACTCTGTCTCTTTATTGGTCAAAAAATAACAAGCAATGGTCCAACGAAGCACAAACACACATTGCAGACTGCAGACTTACTTTTTTTGTTGTGTCTGACATAGAGCTACGGTACTCTGGTTAAGTGCACTCGGCCAGCCATGCTCACTGCAGTCTCTTGTCTTGTAGTCTGTAATTATGTTTTGTTGAAAGATGTCTGTGTGAACATTGGAAATTACACAGCAGGAATTAGAAATAAAACAAAACAAAAAGGCCTAAAAAAAAATTACAAATAATCACTGGGAAATTTCGTCTTGAAATGGGTTGACCATTTGGGAGTAGTCCCGAATTTCCCCATGGCCACCATGCATCTGATGTGGGCCCATCCGCACTAACAGGAGTAAAATAATTTCAAAACAAGAGTCATTGGCAACAGCAAAAGAGCTATTCAGCATTGTAAGAGAATAGTTGGCAAACCTTTGATGGCTGCAACCTACATCCTCAGCTCTGCTACATATCCGACAAATGCATATTCCTTACAAATGAGGCACCATTTCAAAGGGAAATTAACAGGATTTTCAGCAGTCTCACTTTTTTTGGGGGGGTGGGCAGGAAGCATTATAACAACAAAGAAATAAAAGGCCAAATGCTACTTTATTTACTTTTTATGTTACGTGTATACGGTGAGGTGCACAATGTGCATTCTTTCCCTCTGTGTGCAACTTCTACACATGGCCACATTACGCTTATAAAGCAGTTTTTGCCTTGTGTACAAAATTTCAACCACAGAAAAAGAAAAAAAAATACCCAAAGAGATTTCTTTAGTCCACAGGGAGTCTCTGTGTCAATTCAACACAGAGGAACTATTTGAGTTCAATTATAAATGGATAATTGAAAATACAAACAAACCCTCTGTCACATTTTTACAGCCTTATAGCCAAAAGAATGAATCCTGAGTACTTTAGTTGTTGTTAATTTAGAATTGGGTTTCGTTTGTCTAGAATTTGGTTTTAGACATTGGTCTGGTAAGGTTGATGTCATCCAAGTATATCGTGATGCAGCAGTCATCATATGTCCAGCTATTCATCTTTTGAATTAATGAGGTTTATTTTTCAAAATCTTGTAATTATTTAATAGCTTCATTGATGAGGAATTAAAGGTTACGTAAATTCTCCACCCTGTTATGTTTCCCACTAGAACAAAGGTGCCCAAGTCCAGTCCTTGAGAGTGACTTACCAGCCTGTTTGACATGTTTCCCTTCTCCAACACAGCTAATTCAAATGATCACCTCATCAGAAGCCTGATAACCATCCTGATAGTTTTAATCAGATGTGTTGGAAGAGGGAATTCATTTTAAACATGCTGGATATAGGGTCTCCATGACCGGACTTGGGCACTCCTGCACTAAAACTTATTTTTATACGGAGCTTGCTGGATGGGAAACCAACACAAATGGCACTAATAAATCTCTGAACAAGTGGGCTATGAATCTTTTCTGAAGAACATTTGGGAATAAAATCCACTCCAACAGCCCACCAACTCTATTAAAATGATAGAAGAACACAAAAATCAAGCCTTAAAAATAAATGAACAATTTGGAAGTCATTCGAAGGAAGGAGAACAAAATCAACTTGCGCATACACTAAAACATACACCATGACACCCTGAAGATATCAAACAAGCTACGGAGAAAGCAACACCCTCCTTATACATCCTCAGATAATCTGATTGTCTCCAGGTGTGGGTGATGATCATAGGTGCACTCAATAGCCACTGGTTTCTTCTGTGGAGCAAGCCACGGGATATGATTCTTCAGTACTATAATGCTCCACAGTTGCGCTTCATTTCTTGGGGTCAATCTGAAAATCGGTGTGCAGGAACCACAGATCAGCCTTTATGAGCACACAAAAGAAAAAGAAAGAAACGCTCGCCAACAATCTAATGCCTGCCAGCCCAAAATGTGTGACATTCTAGCAAAGCTGAGCTTGGCAACATTTCCGGTTTCTGCAAAGCCAAACTAATTTAAATAATCATGTCGTTTTTAACGGACTGTTGTTTAACGGATGCAGAAGACACACTAAGGTGTGCAATTAGTTCGAAGGTGCAGCAAGGATATCTCAGTTTGCTTGAATCAGTTGCGGTTCGAGAAAAACGAAAGCTGCGGGAAATTTTCAGACTCCATTAGGAACAGATTTCTAGTCAAAGAGCTGCCACTGGACATGCTGACTCCCTGTCGAGCTTGGAAGCACGCAGACTATGACAGGTTTTGTATTACTTCAACAAACAGACAACAGACGTGTTATGAAATAAAGAATAACTGTTATATAACTTGCTCAGAATTACTGGCAGCATGACTGAAACAAAAAGTTCATCTTGACTGAGACCGTGGCTGAAGGTTGTTTCAGTTAACAGATTTGAACACTGAAACTAAGTGATTTAAAGCAATCGACATGGTGTTTCCCCTTTCTTGGCGCCTGTGTAGTAATTGCTGAGCAGGATGATATAGTAGGAGGCTTTTGCTTCCTCTGACTGGGATCAAGAATGGGAGGCGCCAGCCTGCCTTTGGGGCTTTAAGAGCCTCACAAATCTCTCTCCCCTCGGCCTTTGAAATATGACACTCTGCTGCATCTGCTGACTACAGAATGCCAGCAATCACTGGTGGTGCCAGGGACTCCCACTGAGCAGAGCAAAACCAGGTGGGCGTGGACATCAGGATGTCAGGTGTCAAAAGAAAATTAACTTCTTTGGTTAATACTTCTTTAAAAAATATGTCTGTAAAGAAGCGGTTCTAAATTTTGCCAATGTGAAAATACACGGATCCTCACTCTTATGGACATCTGTATAATTCTGCAGCTAGGTGATGAAGTGCTGCCCCCAGGAGTTAAAAGACAATCAAATCTTAGTGAGTGCCCGCTTTTTTTCTTCACCCCGACATTGACTTTGAAATAGAATGAGGTGGAGAAGCCTCAAAAGTCAAAACTTATCAAGAGCCTCCTGCTTTGAGTTATCTGAAAACATGCACACGAGTTAGACAGGCACTAAATAACTACTTGTAATCCAATAACGATGAATAAATCTGTCCAAAACACCAAGAATTTTGAATGGTTGAAATGTGTAATATATGAATCTATTACTCTGAAAAGTACTATCATGAGTAGGCTCCCACTCACTTCTCTCTCTCTCTGAATCCATGCTTGTTTTATTGCTTCTTTTCACTTTGCTTCTTTCTACTTAGATCTGACAGGCTCTTAGGAAGCTATCTCCTTTTCTATGCAGATGTCTCACCAGATGCAGGAGAGAGGAGCAAACTATTATGATGACACTTTCTCTCTCTTATCGCATCGGCACATGGATTAATGATCTGAATTAGGAATAGATATGGAGAATTTGGACTAAACATACTGTGCTCTCATCTGCAGAGGTGTTTTCTCTCTGCAAAGATCTCCTCTTTCAAACATTCAACCCCACGGAATCATCCTTAATCACTATTTTAAAAAAGCCATAAAAGCTTTTACTCAGACAGTATGTGTAGGAACAAAGTAGCAGAATGCCTCTTACATTTGGTGTCACGTTATGGATACTTGAGGCGACGATGTCAGCGGATGCTGAGGGCAACACATCCCGAGGAAATGGCAGAACAAGCCAAGAGAAAAGACTAATATGACAACAAAAAAAAAAACCCACACATGCAGTCATCCATCATCCAGACATCTCACATTCAGTTTCTGAGCGAGACAAATGCTGAAAGTTTTGGATGACCTACCCATACAGTAACAATCACTCTCTGATGATGAATTCACATTGTCAGGAACACTATGTTCCAAGCATGTCCACAATTCCGCCTTTCATATGCTTTCATATATATTCGGTTTCAATGGACGCTCTTTGAGTAGGTGAAAAGTTACTTTAAAAAAATTAAATGCACTGATCAAATGGCTGGGGACTTTAGATTCATTTGCATTTACGAGTAAGGTGGAAAAAATATTTTACAGACTGCTTTTGTAATTTGGAAGGAAAGAAAGAAAGGAAGCAAAAATGAAGCAAAGAGGGACTGGAGAAAGAAATGCGTTAGAAAGAAAGTAAAAGGGACGATAAGCTATGTCAGAAGCGGAAAGGAAATTAAAAAGGAATCAGTGATGTAGAGCAGAGGAACCAGAGACAGCCTGCTTCACAGTTTTTGGCTCCTGACACAGGAAGGAAGAAGAATGGCATGAAGGTAGGTCAGAAGGGAATCAAGGAATCAACCAATCAAAAGGAAAGGAATGATGAAGACACAATTGAAGAAACTACCGTCCACGTGATTTAAATTAAGGCAAAAGCAATACTTTTGATTGGGATCAAATCAAAATTCCTGATATTTGTACAAATGGTATGTAACAGCAGCCGGCTGCATTATAAACATTCACCTAAAAAGATATCGTGAAATGATTAATTATATATTACAGTCAGAATGATCACTCATGCATGACTTTGCTGACACCATTCCCAGGCTAATGCACGTTCTGAAACTGCAGCCTCGATTATTGTATTGCTATTTTCTCAAATATCAAACTTGCTCATTTCCAAGCATCTCATCAATAATGATTTGGCCTCCATTTCCATGCGCAGTCATTATCATGGAGGCAGAACACAATCCATCCACATTTAAAAGTTAAAATAGAAAGTAATGGTTTTAGATGTTCTAGTCTTCACTCTCGGTGTGCTTTTACCATGTAGGCTAAAAGGGATGACACTTGAGTTGGGCAACAAACTCTTTGCAGCTATAACAGAGGGTCTTGATCTGTTTGAGTTGAACTAAAAGGTGGTTGATGAGTAACGGTTGGGGTTCTCTCTAGCCCGTGATTCTGTTAGTGTCCCTTGATGCTAAAAGAGTCAAATCACCAAATGTCCTCAACTACTGGTCTGCATGAAGAGAGAGAAACAAATCTGCCTAAAAAAAAAAAAAACCACGCCACCCTCAACGAGTACCTTCCAAACGTGAATACTCTATAAGACAATTTTCATCTCTGACATTTGTTTTAAAAATGATTTGTTTGCCTCTGCAAAGCTCAACGAATTTCCTTTGTGGATGAATGGTGTTGTTCAAATAAATGTGTCTTGCCTAAAAGCGGACCTAAACAGACGGGTCTATGGATTTGAGAGCGCTTAGGTTGTTGACATGTTAGAGCAGTGATTCTCAACCTTTGAGACAAGGCACATGGTTTAAGTCCGCACATGGTTTAAGTCCGCAAAATCTCATGGCACACCACCAAACAAAAATGTCACACAAAGTGTATCCACTTTCATGTCAATTATATACTTTCTGCCAACAAAGAGAAGATCAGTTGAAAGTGTTCCATTAACCTGGTATGCATGTTTTTGGAATGAGGGAGGAAACTGGAGCACCCAGACAAAATCCACGCAGACATGGGGAGAACATGCAAACTCCACACAAGAAGGCAGGAGCCAGAATCGAACCCTCCATCTCTGCGCTGTGAGGTGGAAGTGATAACCAGCTGATCACCGTGCTTCCAATTTTCTGACCAATTAAGTAAAATATAATTATTTCCCACGGCATACCTTAAGAGCTCTCGCGGAACACGAATGTGCCCCAGCACACTGGTTGGGAATCACTGTGTTAGAGTGAGGAGGAAGCTATGTTAGAAGGCTCTGCCCGTTCACCCCCCACCCCACCCCCCTCCCCGGTTCGGTGTTGGGTGTAAAATGATGGAGAGAGGAGATTTTCATCAGGAAGGCAGTTACTGAAGTAAGAAATGTAGCTGTGGACCAGGTAAGTGGTTAGTGGTGGTGGTCTCATCGTGGAGGGCATTGAAGGTGTGGAGGAGGAATGGATGCGCTGGGGAAGGTCAGAGGCCAGGTACATTCACAAGATCAGAAATGAACGTGGAGATGATCAGAAGAGTATTGAAGTAAGGTGAGGACTTTTAGACTCATAGAGCACAGGTGTCAAACTCAAGACTGGGGAAGACCAGACACATCATTTTATGTGGCCTGCGAAAGCAAATTATGTGCATCGTTTTTTTTTTTTGTTTTTTTTTTTGCTATAATACCAAAATTGCACATCGTCTTCACTTTTAAAAACATTGGGATATTGCAAAGATATTTTATTACCAGTGCCCCATTTACAATAAATGTCATAATATTTGAACACACAGTTTTTACTGGTGCTCACGTCTCAAGTTATTCATCCCATTTGTTGTTTATATGTACTGTAATATGGGCCAATCATACATTTATTTGGATTCACAGTCACAACAGCCCTGCGAAGGAAACTATAACTCTGATGTGGCCCACAACAGAAATGAGTTTGACATCCCTGCCGCAGAGAATGCTCTTAAAGTAATCAAGTCTGAATGAGATGACGGCATGGATTTATATTATAGAAGCAGCAAAGGAGAGTAATGGGCAAAGGTAAGTATATTTTTGCATGAACACCAGCTTTTCTTGTTATATACACACAATCCAATACATCTTTATTTATATCGCTCTTACACAACAGCTACAGCTGTAACAAAGCACTTTACAGAACATTTAACATAAGAATAACAATAAAATGGCTTGAGTGTTGAAAAAAGAGGCAACTGCCAGATGTGATCACAAGATCACAGATTTGTGAAGACGGAGATTGCATGGAGAAAGGAACAATTGTTAAGTCACAAACATGTGATGCACAACTCAAAGAAAATGACCTACAAAGTATAATATTTCAAAAACATACAGGGCAGGTTAAGTGATCCCGCTAAATTGTCACTAGGTTTGATTGCTAGCGCGAATGGTTGTTTTTCTGTATGCCCTGCAATTGGCTGGCAGCCAGTTCAGGCTGGACCCCGCCTACTGCCCAAAGTCAGCTGGGATAGGCTCCAGCACACCTTCGACCTCGTGAGGATGAAGCGGTTCAGAGAACGGAAGAATGGATGGATGTTTTTAATCATCTGAAATTTTATCTTGTATTTGGTTATAACTGCTATTGATTATAAACCAACGAAATTAGCGAAATTTGTGATTCCAAATCAGTATGCCGTGGCTGAATGAACTGCATACATGATTTATATAATAATAAATAATTTGAAGTACATTTAAGAGGGGTGTATCATACACCAAAAAAATTGTTAAATTAATTGTTCATGTCTTGACACGCAGCTGCATGACTCCTCCTTCTACCACGATGTATGCATGTATAAAACTTGCCAACCACTTTATGTGATGCAGAACTCAAAGGAGTTAAACTAGAAAACATTACAAGATTTGTCATGTGTTTGGTCGTCCTGTGGCTTTGGTGCTAAGGAAAGTAAGCAACAAACAACAACATGGATGCGTGACTAAAAAGCAAAATTGACTTATGAGCGACATGAAAGATGTGTGAAATTGTGTGTTAGAAGACTGCAGCAGAGCCTATAATGCAAGGATTCATCTATACATTATAGCATTACTAATGGTGCCATGGTGTTTTTTGTTTTGTTTTTTTAACAAGAGTTTGAATACTTTCAAACTGGTGTAGAGGTGTAGTTGTGTGCAGGCAGCATGGGATCGGTACCCTCTCAGTGAAGGTGTGGATGTAGTTGTGAATGGTTGTTTGTCTCTATATGTGCCCTGCGACTAACTGGCAACTAGTTCAGGGTGTAGTCTGCTTTCCGCCCCCAAGTTAGCTGGGATAGGCTCCAGCAACGCCCCATGACCCTGTCCAGGATAAGTGTTGTTGAAAATGGATGGATGGATGGACCTAGGACCTTTCATGTCCATTAAATGTACATTGCACTATGATTATTAACTTATGTAATTATCACTGCCAAGGATGTTGTGTATTCATTACAGCTCGTTCATTTTTGTTTCACACCTATTAAGTGGCATGACACAAACATTGGCTGAACAGTTCATGGAGAGTATTCATAGAGGCTTGGGAGCAATGCATGATATTTTTAATTGGACTGGGACACGTTTGTATAAATGTGGTTGAGCTCCTCACATTTGAAGAATGTGTGTATCAAGGAACGGAAAGGGCTAAGATGTGAAAAAGGAATCACAGACAGAACATTAACAGCTTATGTGCAGATGTCATGAAGAATGAAGAACAAAGAACAGAAGGTATCTTGTTTCATTTTCCATGTTTGATGTACTTGACATCACACAGTGAGCTTAATATGGCATTCGACACGGTAAGCTTCCACTCAAGCTTCAGAAGGAGAAATAAAGTAACATGGCTGTTCGATGGTCTCAGACTGTCTGAAGCCAGTGTAATTGGTTTCACTTTCCTTGGCGGACAGATGCTGTGAATGTTCCACATATACTTTACAAGCTGTGTTTCACTGTCTGTACAACTCTTACTTGAAGAGGCCTTTCCTGAAACGATGTAATAATTCATACATCTGGGAAAACTGTGTCCAGAGATGTCACTTTACACTAAGCCCAAAAATCTTGAATGAGGCCTGCATCTTTATTTTCACAGCGCAGGTGCGCTCGAGCGCAAAAATTGGCGCATCTTGATTTTCATGCTGGTAAACGGCTAATTTAGCGTGTTTGGGATTTTGGCAGACCACGCAGTGCCATTTATTGTTTGATCTCAGCAAGGCACACATTTTGATTACAGTAACTGTCAAATGCACCAGCCAAATACATCGCTGAAATCGAGTCAGGTTGGTAGGCGGTCTACAAGTGCACATTTCACAGCATTGATCTGCGATCGCCCCAGTTCAAGATTTTTCATCACCAACATCAATATGGATGTATACAGGATAACAATAATAAATAAAACAACAAACACGAGTCTTGTAGCATTTGACTAAATAGTGTGACAAAAAAAGGCCTTTGAGAATTTTAAGAATTGGATCACTCACAATGTATTTGGGAGAGGTAAGTATGCAGTATATGAAGACAAGAGGTGGTGACTTGTTTTTATTATTCCTATATTACTCGAAAAAGTGCTTTTGTCACATATTCAAAAACTTTCTTTGCACACATTCCGGGTCAATTTTAAACATATTAAATGAAGAACTATAGCTTTCAAAATGTATTAACAGCCTATCTGACAATAATAAATGAACAATTAAATCTTAAAAACGCAGTTTCAGCGAAAAGGGACATTTTTTTCTCCTTGACAATTTTTTTTGGACTGAAAGCTGGAGTAGAATCAACTGTCGAGCTCAGTTGCTGAAATGTCAGATCAGGAAGCTTCATAAGCTTATTGCCCCCCTTTTTACATCTTTTCATGAAATAAATTGAAGTTGATATTTGATTATGCTTCATTGCTTGTGCAGATCTCAAATTTGTGCCTACGTATCTCTGTGACCTGTTTATGACTTCTGTCCGCATGGTCCTCAAACATCAAGGCCAAACAGTGTGACAGAGTCGCAAGGGGCTCGTCCTAGAACAGGGGTAGGGAACTCCTGTTCCCCGAAAGCCATATTCTGCCTGTTTTAGGTCCCTCCCTACTCCAACACACCTGATTCAAACGATCAGCTCATCAGCAAGCTCTGTCGAGGCCTGAAAAATTGAATTCGGTGTGTTGGAGTAGGGAAGGACCTAAAACAGGCAGGATATGGCTCTCGAGGAACTGGAATTCCCTACCCCTGTCCTCGAAGATTACTCAA
>CAAKHF010024023.1:6465-18343 GCA_901007745.1 Hippocampus kuda | reverse complement strand
ACTGGACGATCTTCAGGCAGAGGAAGACAAAGTCAACACTCTGACCAAGGCCAAGACGAAGCTGGAACAGCAAGTGGATGACGTAAGAACACCATTCTGATGACTTTATGGACTCAAGTGAAATCAGGCAGAATAGCGTTCAAACGTCATTCCTACAAAACTGTCATGTAACAGCTTGAGGGCTCACTGGAGCAAGAGAAGAAGCTCCGCATGGACCTCGAGAGGGCCAAGAGGAAGCTTGAGGGTGATCTGAAACTGGCCCAGGAATCCATCATGGACCTGGAGAATGATAAACAACAATCTGAGGAGAAAATCAAAAAGTAAGAGAAAATATCTATCGATAAATATACAGTATGTGGATGTATAAATCTCCTCCCTGCCGCAAACACAAATACAACGGAGCATGTATTTTTCCTTTCCACTCAAAGGAAAGACTTTGAGACCAGCCAGCTGCTCAGCAAGATTGAAGACGAACAGTCTCTTGGTGCTCAGCTCCAGAAGAAGATTAAGGAGCTCCAGGTAAATCGGAGATTTTATTCGAGTTCATATGAAGACCTCATTGTGTTTCAGGTAATACACTGAATTGTCCATACGATCCTCAAACCTAGGCTCGTATTGAGGAGCTGGAAGAGGAGATTGAGGCTGAGAGGGCTGCCCGAGCCAAGGTGGAGAAGCAGAGGGCTGATCTCTCCCGGGAACTGGAGGAGATCAGCGAGAGGCTGGAGGAAGCCGGCGGAGCCACGGCCGCGCAGATTGAGATGAACAAGAAGCGTGAGGCTGAGTTCCAGAAGCTGCGTCGTGATCTGGAAGAGTCCACCCTGCAGCACGAGGCCACGGCTGCCGCTCTGCGCAAGAAGCAGGCCGATAGCGTCGCAGAGCTGGGCGAGCAGATCGACAACCTCCAGCGTGTCAAGCAGAAGCTGGAGAAGGAGAAGAGCGAGTACAAGATGGAGATTGACGACCTCTCCAGCAACATGGAGGCTGTTGCTAAAGCAAAGGTTTGTATCGGCCTTTGTGAAAACTCCCATCGTACTCTGGATCCTGACATCACGGAAAACAAATCAAAAACATGACCTCGTCATTGGAAGATGATTTGAAATGAACTTGTCTTTGCAGGGCAACTTGGAGAAAATGTGCAGAACTCTTGAAGACCAGTTAAGTGAAATTAAGTCCAAAAATGACGAGAATGTACGGCAGCTGAATGACTTGAGCGCACAGAAGGCAAGACTGCAAACAGAGAACGGTGAGTCAGCCGACACGCATTCAGTTTGATTTCCCACACCAAGTGGTTGTCGCGAATCAATCACACATATATCGTTGCTCAGGTGAGTTTGCTCGTCAACTTGAAGAGAAGGAAGCTCTCATTTCTCAGCTGACCAGGGGCAAGCAGGCTTATACTCAGCAGATTGAAGAGCTGAAGAGACACATTGAGGAGGAAGTGAAGGTAGAAGACCGAATATTTACAACCATAATTCCCAGCTCTTCTATCCAGTATTCATCTGCCATTTCTGCTGGCCTTCTTGTTTTGACTTTATAGGCCAAGAACGCCCTTGCCCATGCCGTCCAGTCTGCCCGCCACGACTGCGATCTGCTCAGAGAGCAGTTTGAGGAGGAGCAGGAGGCCAAAGCGGAGCTCCAGAGAGGAATGTCCAAGGCCAACAGTGAGGTGGCGCAGTGGAGATCAAAATATGAGACCGATGCTATCCAGCGCACCGAGGAGCTGGAGGAGGCCAAGTAAATCATTTGGACACCTCTTGACACTCTACTTTTCATTGCTTTCTGAGTAGCAGTAACATTCTGTACGTAAATCACAACCCAAAACAAACCAAAAAAAATTCTTGGCTATTGCAGGAAGAAGCTTGCCCAGCGACTTCAGGAGGCCGAGGAATCCATCGAGGCTGTGAACGCCAAGTGTGCCTCTTTGGAGAAGACCAAGCAGAGGCTTCAGGGTGAGGTGGAGGACCTCATGATCGATGTGGAGAGAGCGAATGCCCTGGCTGCTAACTTGGACAAGAAGCAGAGGAACTTTGATAAGGTGAGCTAACAACTGAATTGAATGAGCTGACTGAAATACAGTACTGGATCGTACTTCATTTCTAAACGTCTAAAACTTTCCAGGTCCTGGCAGAATGGAAGCAGAAGTTTGAGGAGGGCCAGGCGGAGCTGGAAGGATCCCAGAAGGAGGCCCGTTCTCTCAGTACTGAACTGTTCAAGATGAAGAACTCGTATGAGGAGGCTCTAGATCAGCTGGAGACCTTGAAGAGGGAGAACAAGAACCTGCAGCGTGAGTGACTCACTGAATTTTAGTGAAGATATGCAACCAAAATAAATTTCTCTCCGGCCCACACCAAAGTGTCATTGTGACAATCAGTAACATACCAACACAATCATATACGGTACTGTACTTTGATAACATTCAGACTGGTCCAGTCCAGTCGAAACGTAAATCAAGGTAGATCTTTCAACATATTCTTTAATTCTATTGCCCTTGTCTTTAGAATGTGTTTTAATATTTTGTGTTTCTTCTTTCATAGAGGAGATCTCTGACTTGACTGAACAGATTGGTGAGAGTGGAAAGAGCATCCATGAGCTGGAAAAGGCCAAGAAGACTGTGGAGAGTGAAAAGTCTGAAATACAGACAGCTCTGGAGGAAGCAGAGGTTCAGTAAACAATGTTTTAATCTTTCAAATGTCTGGATTTCAATTGGTTAAGATCGAACTTGGCGAACCAAAGCTACGATTTCAACTTTTGCCACAGGGCACACTGGAGCATGGGGAAGCTAAGATTCTTCGTATTCAGCTAGAGCTCAACCAGATCAAGGGTGAGGTTGACAGGAAGCTGGCCGAGAAGGACGAGGAGATGGAGCAGATCAAGAGGAACAGCCAGAGAGTGATTGACGCCATGCAGAGCACTCTTGATGCTGAGGTCAGGAGTCGGAATGACGTCCTGAGAATCAAGAAGAAGATGGAGGGAGACCTGAATGAGATGGAGATTCAGCTGAGCCACGCCAACAGGCAGGCTTCTGAAGCCCAGAAACAACTGAGGAATGTCCAGGGACAACTCAAGGTGAGCTTCGCGTCTCTGCTTCAAAAAGTGCTCATGAACATTGAACTGATGATTTGGTTTTCTTTCAGGATGCCCAATTGCACCTTGATGAGGCTATTCGAGGCCAGGAAGACATGAAGGAACAGGTTGCCATGGTCGAGCGTAGAAATGGCCTGATGGTGGCTGAAATTGAGGAGCTGAGAGCCGCTTTGGAGCAGACCGAAAGAGGACGCAAAGTGGCCGAGCAGGAGCTGGTTGATGCCAGCGAGCGTGTCGGATTGCTTCACTCTCAGGTTCATGCTCAGTCATTCAAACCAAAATCTGTTTCTTAAACGGGGGATGCAAACCAAATTCAATTCCTTACCCTTAACGTGCAGAACACCAGCCTTATGAACACCAAGAAAAAGCTGGAGGCGGACTTTGTCCAGGTTCAAAGTGAAGTCGATGATGCCGTTCAGGAAGCACGGAATGCTGAGGACAAGGCCAAAAAGGCTATCACTGATGTGAGTGGAAAAACGCACAATTTCCTGAAACCACAGACAGCCCAATCAAGATTTTAAAATATCGATTACAATACCCTTGACCTCAGGCTGCTATGATGGCCGAGGAGCTGAAGAAGGAGCAGGACACCAGCGCTCATCTGGAAAGGATGAAGAAGAACCTGGAGGTCACTGTCAAGGACCTGCAGCACCGTCTGGATGAGGCTGAGAACCTCGCCATGAAGGGTGGCAAGAAGCAGCTCCAGAAACTTGAGTCGAGGGTATGTCATCGTATATCGTACTGTATATATTTCTTTCTGAGTATCCCACAGTGTACACCTGAGACGATTTTTTGGGGGATTTCCTCTTCAGGTGCGTGAGCTTGAATCCGAAGTTGATGCCGAGCAGAGACGCGGAGCTGACGCAATTAAAGGCGTCCGCAAATATGAGAGGAGAGTGAAGGAGCTGTCCTACCAGGTGAGTTCCATTTCACTGAAATGTCTGTGTCCTCCTGTAAAGTCTGCAAATACACATTTCAATACATACATATTTTTCTCGACATAGACTGAGGAGGACAAGAAGAACATGACCAGACTCCAGGATCTGGTGGACAAATTGCAGCTCAAAGTCAAGGCTTACAAGAGGCAGTATGAGGAGGCTGTGAGTACTTTCAGAAATGTATTTTTCATATTGGCTAAAATTATTAGGGGTTCTTTTTTTTCATAAACTCTGTTCGAACTCAAAACTTTCCACAGGAGGAGCAGGCCAACACTCACATGTCCAGGCTCAGGAAGGTCCAGCATGAGCTGGAGGAAGCTCAGGAGCGTGCTGACATCGCAGAATCCCAGGTCAACAAGCTGAGGGCCAAGAGCCGTGATGTTGGAAAGGTAACTGACAAATCATGACAATGCTCACCAGAGTTTACCAGACCTTAATTTCTAAGACTTAAGTTGGGCACTGGCAACATGATGGAGTACTAGATCAACTGAATAGAAAGTTAATTTTGTTCTTGTGTGTGTGTGTTTTTTTCCTAGTCTGATGCCGCTCAATAAGGGACTCCCTGTGGACAACATTCAACAGAGCTCATATAATATGAAGTAGCTGTTAAAATGTCTTTTCCTCAATAAAGTTTCTTCTATTGTATTCATCAATCTGAAGTTCTTGTTAAATGAAATAGCAGCTTTTGAAGCTACACTGGGTACGTTTTATCACATCTGGTTTGTGAATTTGTCAAAGCAAAAGGAAAAGGTGGTTTGCGATAAACCAGTAAAATATTGCAGCAGGAAATGAGATTACTCAACTCCTGACCTTGCATCACTTAATTTCCATTTGCAAAGTAATACGACATGTAGTCAAAGCAAAATTACAATGTACACGCCAAAGTAAAAGCCCATATGTAAATATTTACTGTCAGACCTAGTTAAAGATGCCTTTCCCCTATCACTTGTATTCCAAGCAAAGTGGCAAGAACCCAATACCATTTATTTTGGTCACGCTAATTAGGGTTGCCCGAGTGAGAACCTGAAAAACAAAACAAAACTAAAAACAGATCAGGTGTAAGCCTGACTGTGACAACCGACAATAAACTCTGCTTGTCTTTGCAAGTCTCTCTGAACTTTTGCTGACTAATACCAGTCATGCAATCTGTTGCAAACGTTGAACTTGTAAACTTATCCTACAGCTATGCCACGACTCTCACAGTCAACTGAACACTCCATATTGCACCTTGTTAGAATGCACTTTCACCTCCGGAGGCAAGCAGTCATGTAAATAAAGTGGTGACCTGCTGAGTAAAACAAGAACAGCTGAAGCTGAATTCATAACTTGGTTCGTGTCTGCTGCGTACTGAAGCAAGACACTTTGATAGAAATGAAAATGAAATGAAAACTTAAACGACATCGAGCCCCTTACGGTTTGCTGTATATGAAATCTGTATTCAATTTATACTTGATGGCACCAAGCCAGGCTGTTGAAAACGCCTTTCTATTTGAGAAAGATGCCACATCTAAAAATGCACACTCACAATAAATTACACGGGCCACAAAAAGAAAAAAAAAAGTGATATGTTCCCTACAGCTCCTCTTTGACCATGCCTTTGTTAAACGTGTAGATGAAGTGTCCCTAAAACTATTGAACATTTACTTTAGACACACCTACGGCCGCAATGTATTCTACTGAACATCTACTTGATTATCTCATTAAAAATAAATGAATTAAATTAAAAAGTACGATAACAGTGTAAAACTGTGTACTTGCACCATCTAGTGGAGGAATTAGTAGATGTCAATACAACTCTTTCCAAAAAATAAATATACCGGTAGTCAACGTTTAACATCAAATTATAATACAAAAGAACACGTCATACATTCGTCAAAATATAGTTAACTTTTTTTTTTTATATCTCAAGTTGTACACTCAGCGCGCCACACACAAAAAATGTCTCGGCGGCAGTGTAAACATTTTTAAAAATGATTTTTAAAATTGTCTTTGCCTTTCAGTCTATTCAAAGGATGAACCTCACGTTTTCATTTTGCGCATCGCCACAATCCAAGTGACAGTTTCAAAATGGCCGATCAAAACTGGTCAAAAAACATCTTCAAGGATGAATAAAACAGCATTGCTTCATTTTTTTCCTCGAAATAACTCCTCGAACTGCTTGCTTTTCAACATTGCAGTTGAAGATTCAATGCCGCTGACAAGTTTAGTCTCACAGTACGTACATCATTTTAGCACTGCTGTGTAAACGATACTTGTGGAATGACAATAAGCCTATTATAAGCTCAGGACTGTTGCAGAAATGTTAAGTACGCTCCCTCTCTCGTACCACTTGTTGGCTTTGCAAGCTCAAACTAGCCCAGTGATGACAGCATAAATTAACAGAAATCCCATTACCAGTTCACAGGACCATTACCTAACATCCTGAATCAGACCATATGTGAAACACAAAAGCTTTTGTATCTGCTTGATAAGTCACGTGCATTTCCTCAAAATAGTGCAGTTTGCAATTTGCTTTGAAAGCAATACTTATTATTATAAAGACATTTCAACCACACCGCTGTTCTATTTTTAGTTGCTGTGATATAGTTTGACGTTAAAGTGGGCTTTGTCTGGCAGTGGGTTTATTGTTTGACGGCGACTGCCCACAAAGACAAAAAAAAAAGGTTCTTGATAATGACAAAGGCAATATTTATTGTCCCAAAAGTCTAATTGTTAACTCTGAAAACAAATATTTGTTTTCATGTGAAATTATCTTTCACTTTTGCTTGCAAGGTCACATGGACTGCAAGTGACCCCGCTTAGCTACCATGCGATAAATTACTGGATTGCTGATGGCAGAGAACCTTCTATCGTTCATTCTAGAAAACTGATTTGGCCTTTTAAAAGCACTCTCTCAAATAAAGAGGTGAAAGTCGAAAGGACGTCTTAGAGAGTTCTTTTAAAGTGTGTCAGACTACTCGTCTCAAAACATTTTGGAGGTGTTTTATTTCAAGGGCTTGATGTCGGGGGGGAGTCAATCGGTAGGGGGTGGGCACTTAAAAAGGATCTACATCCACAAGAACGTGCTAAGGGGAGAAATATTTTTACATAAATGATCAGATGATCAGGTAACGCGAAATTATGACGCGATTGCTAGTTTCTGACAAAGCCCATCTTAAGAATCGGACTCCACACTGGAGCCATGAAAAGCTGGCAAGAATTTCTCTACTTTAGGACCATTACACTCACACTATATTTAACTTGACAAATTCAAGAGGTTCGAGTTCAATCGTGACGCCACCACGATGCCAGTCTGATCTGGGCTGCAACATTTTGTCACCGCTCCGAACAATGGGACCGCGTCTTCGCAGCTGAAGTCAAGGTGACCCAAGAAGTAGTCATGCGCTATATTAACAAACCACAACTTTATTGGAGATGAACGACAAGCCGCAAGGTGTCAAACAACTGGGCGCATGACGCATCTCGGCGCCAGGGAACTGCCACCTATTTACGACACCACCTGTAGACCTTTGCTTTTCCGAAAATAGAACCGAAAGCAAAACCAGTGCAACAGGTACGGCTAAAAAAAAAAAAGGCCCAATAAAATGACGGATGGTGAACTTTAACTCAACTCGAGTAGATGTCAGAATCAATTCTATTCAGGCCATCTGGGAAAACTTTTGACCTTGTTTGAAATACCATATGTGTGTCCAGCACATGTTTAAACACTTCGCTTTGGTTCAAGGTCATCTCCCTTAAATTTAAAAGGCAGCAGGAAAGCTTGACTCAACAATCCATATTTGGAAATAAAACGGATTCATCACATTAAGAAGGAAATGTGCTAAAATAGAAGACGCGTTTTGTCAACGCCGTTCTTGGAAATTGACATTGGTCTTGCCTTGTGCTTTTATTGATCATGGCATCTCTACCATCTTGTTTATTGCACGGGACTAATTCGGAGTCTTATCTGAGTCTCGATGACAACTGTTCATCCACCGCATTCCAAGATGATATGTAATCCCTCCTCAAGTTTTCCGGCATGGCGCTCAGCCTAACTTTTCTGCAACTGTATACCAATGACATTTGCGTGCTTCTCCAAAACCAAGCCAACGCCTGGCACGGTGCGCCATGTCAAGATGATCACATGTCGCTGATAATTTAGTCGGAAACAACATTTGCGCATCGTAGATCCCAAGCAACCTCAAACATGCGGGGCCGAATTCCATTACTGTATTGTCGTCTTTAAAAAAAAAAATTTCATTTAGAAAAAGGACAACGGAGCTTAGATTCATTTTTAAGTGTATCAATGCTATCAGTGTGGTAAATATAATATCTAAACATTTTAGCGATTCAATTTCAACAATAACATAACTGGATTCTCACTATATTGCACTGCTAGTTAGTGTCTTGTAATTGTATTTTTTTTTCAACTGATTAATTTCTCAATTTTATTCGTGGGTATTATTTTTAATTATTATTATTATTATTTTTTTACCTTTAGCTTCGGCAAAGGGGGCTCGGGGGGTGGGGACAGAATACACAACAACCATAAAACTAGGCACAAGGCAACACAATCACGTTAAATGTCAATGTCACAGGATTAGCGACAACATGACAAGAATACATGACCAAATCGAGGAGGGCACACCTACCAAGGAGACTGGCCTCCTCTATAAAAGACAGCGCCCAGGACTCTGACAATAACTGGTAGGCTTCCAACACAGGTTAGTAAGAAATGGCATCAATGTTTTTTTTTTTGTGGTCATATTTTCAAATAAATATGCAAACCTTGACTCATCTTTCATCTCCCTTATTCCTAGGATCATAAGACCAAATCCGATTTTCATCTTCTGTTGGGACCATAAGAGGTAATTACGATCTCTGATGGCGATTTGCAAAAAAAAAAAAAAAGACAGAAATGTTAAAGAGAGAATGTCTGACCCGTGCCTCGTTGCAGTCTCCATTAAAGTGCCGCCATGAGCACCGACGCGGAAATGGAACAGTATGGCGTGGCGGCCATGTACCTGCGCAAGCCAGAGAAGGAGCGGATTGAGGCTCAGTCTGCTCCCTTTGATGCCAAAACAGCCTACTTTGTCACCGATCCCGAGGAGATGTACCTCAGGGGCAAACTCATCAAAAGGGAGGGGGGCAAAGCCACTGTGGAGACATTAATTTCAAAAAAGGTAAGTGCAATTGAGGTTCCACATTAACCCTTTCGGGGGCAGCGGTTACTACAGTGGATAGTTTATCATCTTATCAGGTTACAGGTTATCATTATTAGTGCACGAAAGGGTGAAACCTACGAGATCTTCACTCACAAAATAGCTCAGAATGATCATAGTGTGACGTACTGTAGCCGAGCGCATTAACTTGATGTTCCATTTTGACTCAAGATGCGTTCGCAAATCCTCTGAAAAAAACAAAACAAACTTGATTTGCCCTGCAGACAGTCACCGTCAAAGAAGATGACATCCATCCAATGAACCCTCCCAAGTTCGATAAAATTGAGGACATGGCCATGATGACCCACCTCAACGAGCCTGCTGTGTTGTATAACCTCAAAGAGCGTTTTGCATCCTGGATGATCTACGTGAGTCCGGTTTGAACCCAAGTCATGGATTCGTCACAAGTAGGGGAGCTTTACGAGAGCGATGCAATCTCTTCCCAGACCTACTCCGGCCTGTTCTGCGTCGTGGTGAACCCCTACAAGTGGCTTCCCGTGTACGACCAGACGGTGGTCGTGGCCTACAGAGGCAAGAAGAGGATTGAGGCCCCGCCCCACATCTTCTCCATCTCTGACAACGCCTATCAGTTCATGCTCACTGGTAAACATCACAATAAACTTTTATAGAATCGCATTTTTGATTAACTTTCGATCAATGCGACGTATTTATTTTTACTTTCAAACATAGATCGCGAGAACCAGTCTGTCCTTATCACGTGAGTTTCAACGCATCTTGACAAAAAACCCAACACGATATTTCATGAAGTACTGAACACAACGCGAGCTATTAATATTGTTCTTGTTGTTCCAAAGTGGAGAATCCGGTGCCGGAAAGACTGTCAACACCAAGCGTGTCATCCAGTACTTTGCAACAATTGCAGTTGCTGGAGGCAAAAAAGCTGAGACATCTGGGAAGATGCAGGTAAAACTAGAATGACGTTCAAAAGAGCATCAGCCCTATCCATATTGACCTTGGCACTTCCGGCATATGTTTGAATTTTGGCATTGAAGGTGCGACTATATGAGAAATGAATGTAGAAAAAAAAACCCCTCCCAAAATAAAGAACATGTGGCCTTCTCTTGGTGGAGCCTCATTCGTCAGTCGGCTAAAAATCTGCTGACAGCATCGTTCTGCCCTTGTAGGGTTCCCTGGAAGATCAAATCATTGCAGCCAACCCTCTGCTGGAGGCGTACGGTAATGCCAAGACTGTGAGGAATGACAACTCCTCTCGTTTCGTAAGTCGTTTGACTTCAACACCCGCATATTTACTGTGAACAAGCCAAGCTGACAAGTGCCCGGTCATCCATTCAGGGTAAATTCATCAGAATCCACTTTGCCTCGACCGGCAAGCTGGCCTCAGCTGATATTGAAACTTGTGAGTTTTCAGTCACCGCATGCACGGCACAAAAGCAAAGTCGGCTCCATGTCAATTCCGGTTTGTCTGAACAAATGGTAAGATCTGCTGGAGAAGTCCCGTGTCACCTTCCAGTTGTCTGCGGAGAGGAGCTATCATATCTTCTATCAGCTGATGACCGGACACAAGCCCGAATTGCTCGGTATGTCACGTGACATCAAATGTCCCCCAAAAAAAAATCAGTAAAATAAGAAAAACTGATTTATGTGTTCCTTCAACTTTATTCCAGAGGCTCTTCTGATCACCACCAACCCGTACGACTACCCAATGATCAGCCAGGGTGAAATCACCGTCAAGAGCATCAACGACGTCGAGGAGTTCATCGCAACAGATGTGAGTCAAATGTGACGATTCGCATAATCGCGACAAAGGAAAACCTCGCTTCAAAAATCGTTGTGATGATGATGTCAATGTTTTCTGTATGAATGCAGACTGCTGTTGACATCCTGGGCTTCACCGGCGAGGAAAAGGTTAGCATCTTCAAGCTGACTGGTGCCGTGATGCATCATGGCAACATGAAATTCAAGCAGAAGCAGCGTGAGGAGCAGGCGGAACCCGATGGCACTGAGGGTAACCACACAAATGCTGTGATGTCTCCACACACACACAATACAAAAACTTCACAAGGTGAAACTTTTTTGTCTTTTCTCCAGAGGCTGATAAAATCGCTTACCTCATGGGCCTGAACTCAGCTGACATGCTGAAAGCTCTGTGCTACCCTCGAGTCAAAGTTGGGAATGAATTTGTCACCAAAGGTCAGACCGTCACGCAGGTAAACAACTTATACTCACGATTGGTATTGCTGTTTTTTTTTTTTTTTTATTTTCTAAAATAATGTTAAGATTTAAAACGACACCAAACTTTTTCTAGGTCAACAACTCGGTCTCGGCTTTGTGCAAGTCCGTCTATGAGAAAATGTTCTTGTGGATGGTCATCCGCATCAATGAGATGTTGGACACAAAGCAGCCCAGACAGTTCTTCATCGGGGTGCTGGATATCGCCGGATTTGAGATCTTCGATGTAAGTGACATGACAACATTTCTGGCAACTTGACATCAATGAATGAATTATCATGTACTGTATGGCTGCGTCCTGTAGTACAACAGCTTGGAGCAACTGTGCATCAACTTCACCAATGAGAAACTGCAACAGTTTTTCAACCACCACATGTTTGTCCTGGAGCAAGAAGAATACAAGAAAGAAGGCATTGACTGGGACTTTATTGACTTCGGCATGGA
>CAAKHF010024020.1:0-28145 GCA_901007745.1 Hippocampus kuda | reverse complement strand
TGTGTGTGTGTGTGTGTGTATCTCTCTCTCTCTCTCTCTCTCTCTCTCTCTCTCTCTCTCTCTCTCTCTCTCTCTCTCTCTCTCTCTCTATATATATATATATATATATATATATATACATACACACACACAGATTTGTGCATACACACAGTTAGTAAATGAGGCTCATTTTCTTGTTTATCAATAATTCTATCTATGACAACTGCAGCTACGTGTCCACAATTTCACCAAGATGCTTTGCATGCTGTGATTACTTCTTCTTCGAATTTTAGGAAGATAACCAAAAAAACGGATCAAACGTATGTCAAGAAGCCGCCAAATGCTTTTATGTTGTTCATGAAGGAACATCGACAAGCTGTTAGGCACCATTCTCATTTAAGAAACAGTGCCGATATAAACAAGATCCTAGGAAGAATGGTAAGTGTAACCGCTCACATGATATCAAACAAAGTTAATAATAATCAATGAAGTGCAGTGGATATACAAAGTAAAATCAATCTACATTCTTTGGCTATAATTCCAAAAGGTGCGTTTGGCATCGACATAACATTTACTTAACATTTGAAAAACGCAATACCGGTACTTACAGTACAACGTGTTGGAAGCAGAATGATATGTTGGGGCTGTTTTTTTCTAAAGCTGCGACTGAAACTTACAACATCCATCCATCCATTTTCCGATCCGCTCTATTCTCACAAGGGTCGCGGGGGTGCTGGAGCCGATCCCAGCCGTCTCCGGGCAGTAGGCGGGGGACACCGCCAACCGGTTGTCACCCAATTGCACTTTTTATATCCACTGTATACTCATCTAATTCGATGTATGTTTGAACTACATAACTAGCGTCCTGGTGTTCTGTGTGGTCAGAGGTGAGCACATGCACAACAAAAGCGATGTATGCTAATAACGAATATCTTATTACCAATACATAGTGGCATTTGCTACCTCAGGAAGAGAAAGCCAAATATTACGAGCTGGCTGATAAAGTAAAGCGACTGCACTCCCAGCAGCATCCAGATTGGTCTTGGAGGCACAATTATGTAAGTGTGACATATTGCTACATCCTATAAATACATTTGGCAAATACTGTTTTTGTTTTGTTTTGAAGGGCAAAAAGGAGGACTGTGACCACATTATTGATCCAGATGCTAATAGTGTGCAGGGTAAGATGTGTGCCTGCGTGTGCCTGTGCATGCGTGCGTGCGTGCGTGTGTGTGTGTGTGTGAGAGAGGGAGAGAATGAATTTTCTAAAATTTGCCTTGCATGAAAAAGAAGTTGTGTAATGAAATAAGCCAAACTTTGGTTTTTATAGCAGCGCTGGTGCCAGAGGTTGAGGAGGGAAGTGGACAAGCCGAAACAGATTTTGAGGATGATGACCCTGACTCCTTGTCTCTGAGTTCAACAACAGTAGAACTCTCCCTTGAAGAGCATATTTCTCAGATATACCTGAAACAGCCACCTGCCTTGAACCAGATGATTACCCACCCTCCGTCCCGATCGCCCAAGCATTCGTCGTCAAGGTTCCTTCCGGACTGTTGATTTCTTGATGGACTTTAATTGTGCACAGTCTCCCCTGACCAAACGGGAAGATTTTGATGCACAAGCCACGTTTCTGCCACTGGAAGACAATTGACTGAATGACTTGGAGCCAATAACTTACCCGATACTGACACATTTACAATGTCCACAATCTGCGCTTATTTTTTTTCTCCTGCAAACATTTTACATACACTACTCACAAAAAATTTTGGGATACTTGGCTTTCCAGTGAAATTTCAAGATGAGCCTAAAATGCATTCAAACGTTTTACAGGAGAACTTCATGTGACCTTCTCGAAGCTCTTGAATGCACATGTCCAACTGTTAAATGTTCCAGTACTTTTTGCACAAGTTGCTGTTCTCTAACGATGAGTTTAACGACAAAAACAACAGCAGTTTGATCCTTGAATCGACCAATAAATGTTCTGATTCAATTAGAGCTGGTGTTTAAACAATCGTCCTCACATGCTGTTCATGTTATGGCATCATGAGACCAAGATGACACCTAACGATGGATCAACAGAACCTTGCCATTGTGATGCTTCAAACAGGACGTTCTCAAATGGAAGTAGCCAGTAAGCTTTGAGTGTCAGAGTGTCTTCAGCAGGTTGCAACAAAGATACCGAGAGACTGGAAGTGTCACAGAAAGATGTTGAAGTGCTGATGAACAATGCCCTGAGAAACTGGATGATGAATGCCACTCAACTCCAGGCACGTTGAAGGGAGGTGAGAGGCACCAAAGTGTCACATCAGACCATTTGAAACCGTTTACATCAGCGTGGTTGACCTACAAGGGTACCCGGCCGCACCACCAGGCACAGGCGACGGCATCTTGCATGGGCCAGGGAGGATTTATGCTGGACAAGGGACCAGTGGCCCCCACTGCTGTTCTCTGATGAAAGTCAATTCACGTTGAACAGAAATGATGGCTGCCAACGACATTGCAGACGTCAAGGAGGGCAGGATGTATCAGCCACTGTTGTCAACAGATGAGCTGTTTCTTGTGGCGGTGTTAGTGTGGGCAGGTGTGTCCAGTCAGTAAAGAACTGCCCTACACTTTGTGAATGGTACATTAACTAGCCCAAACTACCTGAAGATCTATTCATCCAGTGATTGTGCCCTTACATGAACAACACGGGCCTAATTTCATCTTCATGGACGACAATGCTCCGGCTCATCGGGGAACGGCTGGTGGAGACGGGTGTACCTCAATTGGAATGGCCTGCACTTTCTCCAGACTTGAATCCCATTGAAAAGCTGTGCCAGCAGCTGAGTCTCCATGTTGAGGCTTGAAACTCTGCACCCCAAAAACCTCAATGACCCGAGGGCCACCCTTTTAAAAGAGTGGGATGCCATGCCTCAGCAGACTATAAGTCGATTTGCGCACAGCACGAGACGTCGTTGTCAAGAGATAATTGATGCTCAAGGCCACATGATGAGTTATTGAGACATTGAAATTCTTTGTTGTGGTGTACCCACCTTTTGTTTTCGTGAATTGTTTGAAATGAAGAAATCACCAGTGCATCCTCCTACTCAAATGTCCATGATTTCATATCACTGTAGTGATACATTTACATCTTCCATAAATTTCACCTGAAAGCCAAGCATCCCTTGTGTGTGTGTGTGTACACACATGCCCATGCTGGTGACCGCTACACACACACGCACACAAGATTGAAACAAGTTACCTTTGGCCTCTACAATTACAAGAGGTGTTCAAAGCATATGTACATATGTGTATATATATGCAAATATATTTGACTGTCAATGCTGGGCAACCCCCTGGACTTGTGTTTTTGCACCTGTAATGGGCAACATTTTTCACAGCCAAGACCTGCAATTTTGATGTCTTGGTTACTGTCACTTTGAGAACTGTCTTGGAGATGTAACAGTCGCAAGAGGTAATGCAAAAGATTTGGAAGCCAGTGTACAAGTCAAGGGTGGCATGAACATCCATAATTGCATTGAACTCAAATCTCAACCCTTTGAGAGGAAGAGACTGGCATTCACTGGGGCAAAATTTTTTCCGAGAGCTATGTACCTACTGTTCAAGACCTTGTGAAGTTGGATGACACAGTCATGGAAACAGGCTGCAGAGGTGAGGCCTGTGTTGAAAACCATTTCATGAGAAAAGACACAAACACGTCTCCACAACAGTGAGCTCTGAAGGTTCATGGTGGAAGTTTCTATTCCCCAAGGGTGCACTACTGTGGCCACAGAGGTGCATTGACATTTATTGTGAGAGCACCAGAGAAGACATCCTCTATTTGGCTGCGACTGGCATGATCACGAAGCCAGTTGTGAGGAATCGTAGTTGAAAAACTACTTGCTCTTCCTTGTTGACACTTGACATGTGACCACACCACCACTGCCTCCTTCAATGGATTTCTAAGTCAAATTATGTTAAAATTATGTTGCCACCATTTTATTTTCTGTTGTATTTTTTATATTTATATTTGATATATTTTATTAAGGGGTTTGAAGAGAACACAATGCAATGGTACTGACATATTAAACTGCTAATAAACTATGAAAAAAAAACCAAGACAGCATTAAAATCTCACTTACTTTAATTTGATTGCTTTGTATTTATGACCCGGTGAAGTCTTTCTTATGCAAACATTTAATGAAATTGTGTCTTTTCCTATGTGTCATTCATGTAGACTATACTGTACGTTAGTGATAGTTAAATGATACGGCACGTTTGCTACTTGCTCTCAAATTCAGGCGACGTCACAATAGAAACGGAACTCCTTTGCAGACCTTTTTAAACACTCCAGTGTAAATGAAAGACTTCGAACGATGAACCCTTCAGCAAAGTCATCGGCTTCAGGGGGCCCTCATTTGGCCATCGCGATTTCAGGTCCGCATGACTGATGCATGATGAATGCATTGTTATACCAGATGTAAATCATCGTGCAAAGTTGTGTATGATCATTGACATGATCAGGTCCAGTGATGCGTCGTATTCATCATCGTCTAAGGTGATGCCCTAAAGCATCCCAAAACTCACATAAAAGACCAATACTGTTTTGATGTCTCTGACATCACAGCTGTGTCATGAGTGTGTTGAATGTGCAGTGTGCAGTCCAATGTGTGATACAGAGGGCATCGAAACGTTGAACACGTCATGAACGAGACAAGGCGAGAAAATTAAACTTGCGTCACCATTGCGTCAACATATAAGGAAGGTACGTGTGTTACTTTGGGAACTACCTGAGTAAGTACCCCGATAAATATGCCACCTTGCCAACATTTTCATTTAAAACGAGAAGAGTGCTCAGTAGAGCGCACGGTGAACTGGTAATTGTTCCATTTTGTTGGTTAAGTTAGGTTACCGAATTCAATGAGGATGTGATATAAATAATTTCTTGAAATGATGATGAGTTCAATTGTATCTAAAGAAAATTAATTCAGTAAATAATAGTATTAATGACAATATGATTGTGTGTTATTGCCAACAGAAAATCATCTCCCTCTCAATATGTGTCACAAGAGCCAAATAATCCCAGGCATTGTCTTCAGGTGTTGGAATAATGTTTATCACTGCTTAAATATCACACGAGCACTGACCACGCATGCTAGGAAGGTTTTCATTGCATATAACAACTGAGGTGGTGGTTCTCTTCTTCTTTCTTTGTTTTTTGTTTTTTTATACAGAGACAAGGACATGTCAGGTTTTACCTCCAACCGTATACCTCCAAACGCTGCTCTACCATCTCGAACTGCGACGCCAGTCTTCAGCACAAATCCTCGGCCAGTAGGCCAGAGCCGAGGTTTTAATGGCTTTATTCCATTACAAAACAGTTATGTACCTCTACAGAACGGTTTCCTGCAGCCAAATCCAGTCATGGCTCCACCCAGTATGCATTTTGTACCAATGAGCCATCAGAATATTCAACCTATCGCACAGAACATTGAGGCACGTCCGCACATTCCTGGACAGGTATAATTGTAATCAATTTAGCTTTGTAGTTTTAAGGGAATTTGCATGGAGAAGAAATACTTCACTTGCAGTTGTGTTATCGTTCCATTGAAACAGTTGCATTTCTCTGTATGTTTTTAGACAAATTTTGTACCAGAGGTTATGTTGCCTAATGGCATGAAAATGTGTCCTGTTGGTCTTCTGTAAGTAATGCAGATGTGCATTCGCGATACTGAAATATTAGAACGCTTGCTAATCATGTCTACTGCGTCAATTTGTGAAGGAATGGAGAACTGTTGTACAAAGTTACAACCGCGAACTTTACAGCTCCTCTTCCACCCACCATCTCCAAGCCAAAGTAAGATCTTGCTATTTCATTTGCAGCTGTTAGCCTTTCTGTGTGAGTTTGCATGTTCGCCCCGTGCCTGCGTGGCTTTTCTCCGGTACTCCAGTTTCCTCACACATTCCAAAAACATGTAGAGTAGGTAATTGATCACTCTATATTGTCCGTAGGTATGATTGTGAGTGTGAAAGGTTTGTCTATGTGCTCTGCGATTTGCTGGCAATCAGTTCAGGGTGTACACAACCTACTGCCCAAAAGACAGCCCGGATACGTTGCAGCACACCCGCGACCCTCGTGAGGATAAAGCAGTTCAGATTATGGATCGATCTTATGCCTTGGTTTTTGTAAAGCAGGCCAGGCAGTCGATGAGGGTAGCTCGGGTGATGTCATAGTAGTATGGCCGCTAGCCACGCTGCAGGCGCAGTCTACCAGCCCGTTCATTTTGTATGGACTCTGTATGGACAGCAAACTGAACTGTACCCGCTCGCTGGAAACATAGCTACACTTGTATATATACACGTGTTTGAACCAGGATTATATTTATTTATGTTTTTTCATGAGGATAAAACTGGAAGCTCCTTTTTGAGGCGTGGCATTTAAAAAAAAATGGAGGGGGGTTTGTGGTTGGGGATTCTGGGGTTGGCTTTTTGGATTTGTGGAAATACAATAAACTGATTTTTCTCCTAATGACCTCACATACTCAAATTGCCATCTTCTATTTTAGGAAGAAATCTAAAAAAATAGACGACCAATACACGGAGCAAACATATGTCAAGAAGCCTCTAAATGCTTTCATGTTGTTCTCAAAAGAGCATAGGCAAGCAGTTAAGGACAGATCTGCCTCAACGAATATTGCTGTTATAAATGAGACTTTAGGAAAGATGGTAAGTGACTCTAATGTATGTACTGCGTACACACAGACACACACGCAATCTATCTGTCTGGAAATAATTTCTTTGCCAACCACCACCACTGTCTGGCTGTTTGGCTATCATCGGTTTGCCAGTCAGTGTCTTGAATTGTTCTCAATCACCTTTGAAGGTGCCTGCTATCTTGATTATGGGACCTGTCGTACAGATGTTCCAATGTACCACTCGTGCGACCAAGTTATACCGCTCGCTGTATGCCATTCATGCCAGCGTCATACACGCTGCTGTGATATGCTGCACAGTCTCTGGGGCTTTTTTGCATCACAACTTAAACCTGGAGTCCTGCCTTAAGTGTTCGACCCCAGCTGCTATTGATCTTGTGTTTAGGGCCTGTTTTTGTTCTGCTATGATTAGTGAGTTCATGCTGTCTTCCAGTCAAGCCTTTTCCGGCCACTGGTATGTTTTCTTGAATTCAGCTACCTGTTCTGCCATGAGAGTCCATCTGGCTCCTTCCCCTTACCGAGTTTCAGTTGTCTGAGGCATTCATTAAGCAGATCGTCCGTGGGGTCCATGGGTTGGAGGCCTGTTGTTTCCTCCATGATAGTGCCCATGACACTCACGAGTCCATAGCCCCACTTTCTCATTTGTGCAGAGGCTCAGAATGCTGGACTTGGGGTAGAACATTTCGTGGATTGTAAGGAGCTTTCTTGTCTTGTTGTCAGTGGCTTGCATCTCTTCCGATGGCCAGGGTATTATGCCAGCAGGGCATCTGATTACTTGCAGGGCATACAGTAGATGTTAATCCCCTGGATCATATACTTACCATTCAGCTGATGAAATAGGATCTGTGTCTCTCTAAGTATTTGGCCGTGGCTGCCGTTCAAGCTGCCTCATATTTGCTATTTTCCTGTATAATTCCAAGGCCTTTATAGCCGTCCTCCACATCTGTTCGCTGACTTCAGGTAGTTACATCCAGTCAGTTGGGGATATTGGGCACCTCTGCTTTAACTACAATGAATAATTAATTTTTATTATGTGAAAGAAAAGATGAAATCGGGAACCTAGCTTTGGAGAAAATGCATTCATTGATGTGTTTGTCCACAGAATTAATGAATGTCGTATTCAGATGAAACGGCACCAAATATTATGGAATTGTTTGTTTGTTAATTTGTGTGTGACGTCAACACAGTGGCATTTGCTACCAGAGGAGGAGAAAGCTAAATTCTACGAGCTGGCTGAGAAAGAAAAGCGGCTTCACTCCCAGCAGCATCCAGACTGGTCCTGTCGTCACAACTACGTGGGTTTGACTCATTTGCATACCCCCAGTGTACCAAACGACAAAATTAGACAATTCTTTTTCTTGTACTCTGCAGCTAATACTATAGCATTACATGTGTTTCCCCTCCCACTGTAGGGCAAAAAAAGGTATAATAAAAGAATTCGGGACTTAACAACTGGCAGTGTGCAGGGTAAGGCAATATTTATGATATAATTAAATGTAATTTAAATCTGCCAAGAGAATATACAAAAGCAATTTATGCTAAAGGTTCACATATTATTGTACAACCCTGGCTATAATGAATATGTTCCCTAAATAAGTAGCAGTTTGATTTTTACAGCAACATCAACATCCGAACTTCAGGACGAAGAACCAGGACAGGTAGACAGTGACGATGAAGAAAGCCCTGCTTCTTTGTCAGTGGATTCAACAACCGAACAGTTCTCTTTGGAACAAAAAACTCCACCACGATTGCAAGATTGATGGAGCCTGTGCCTCACCCCAACCCACCTATTTTTTTTTAATTCTTGTAAAGTGTTTGCTTTTGCTGTTTAATCATAGCCTTTTGTTTGATGTATAGTGGGACTCAACAGTCACACATTGTAGAAAAACAAAGTTTTATTTTTGTATGAGAAAAGAATTGCTCCAATAGTATTATGATTTTTTTTATGGGACAAATCACATTAAATTACTTATTCTCACATAGTTTTTACACTAGTAAGGCCTGAGCAGTGACCGCGATGAGGTCCCTATTGTTTTTGTATCAATTTTTCTTTGTATTATTATGTACTCTTATTCACACACACACACACACACACACAATGAATCACCATTTTCGGGGCCTAAAACATGGATGAAAACTCACCAAACTTTACAACTTCATTTGGCGATGGAAAAACAATCCCATCTTGGGAGCTTGGCCTTGGGCTACGGAAATTGGGAAGCATGTGTAGCACCGAAAGATGTACCAAAAAGGCCATTGCAGCCATCTGCTTAGATGTACATGTGAGCTATGATTTTTTTTTTTTTAACGTCTAGTTCTGGCCCATTTTTTCACATTTACAGATCCATACATGACGAACTGGATATTCCTGGTATAACCATGATGCTTTGCATGTGTCATGCCTAACAAAATAATGTATTTGTTTATTGTGCAGTTAAAAAAAAAGGTTCAGCAGCCCGGCATTTTTTTGAGGAAACCGGCCTTGTCGTATGTTTTGTAACCATCGAAGAGAAGTTGGAGGCATACATAAGCCCAAGACGGACAAAAATATGTATCATGGAGCCATATGCTAAACCTAAACAAGTCCAACTTTTTGAATCAGCCATTTTTAATTTCCTTTCAAATGCTGCCCCATTTTTGGCCTTCTGTAAGTCATTTTATCAAACTAATTTTTAATATGATGCACTTCATGATTCAAAAATTCCAATTCCATCATGCCAGTATCTCACTGCCAGTAGCCCAACATGGTCAGGGCTCCGAAAACACTTTATACCTGCTTCCAGCTCTGAATGAATATTAGAATAAGCGTCTATATATTTTCTATACTGCTCATCCTAAATCACGATTGCTGTGAGCTGGATCATAGGGCAGCTGACAGGACTAGTCAGCTGTCAATAGCTAGTCAGCTATCTTATTGCCTTGTACTTTGAGACAAGTGAAGTTTCTGGCGTGAGGCCGGCCTTACGACGACAGCCATCTTTCATTTGGATTTACTTATACCGGAGATGCAACGGCACAGACTCGGTTGTGCTTGGAATGGAATGGAGTGAAAAGCTCTCCCAATAGCATTATGGTCCCAAGTCAGCTCAAACTCCATCTCCAAACAAAACACCCTTCACTTCGAAACAAAAATGTGGAGTATTTTGTTCGCCTGTGTGAATACATGGAGAAACAAGTAACGTGCATGAGAAAAACCGCAAAGGTAAACGAGAGGGCCCTGAAAGCAAGTTACCATGTCGCTGAACTTGTGGCTAAATCAAAAAAGTCCCAGTGGCAGAGCAATTAATACTTCCCGCCTGCAAAGCCATTGTAAATGAAATGTTCAGATCTGAAGCGGCTAAAGAAATAGCCTGACTGCTGTAAAAACTAGAAACAGAAAAAGAGAGCTGTCGAGGAAGAGCTTTGTATCTTTCATCGATTGCTGCCAGGATATCAGATCTGTGTTCATCAAAACCATTCATCACACTGAGAGAATAAATATGAACGATAAAATATTTGATGTTTGTTTGATTCTATTCAATGTGTTATAATACTGTTATAACATTATTCTTCAATGTTAAAAAAAAAGAGTATTAAAACAATATGACACTTTAATTGTTAAAATAAGCTTTTTTTTCACATTTTCAGCTCGTATTTTTTCAGTGAAAGAAATGTGCCATGGCTCAAAAAAGACTGCTCTATTCTACAATACAGGGTCAGGACTAGAAAATGATGGTAGTGTCGAGGACCCCAAAAAGCAGAGAGGCAGGGAGGAGCAGGGTGGACTGACCATAATGTATTTAACAAAAAATACAAACTAAAGCGGACACAGAATCAAACACAGTGACAAAACACAATGGCCCGAACTCAACAGGTCGGCCGGGGAGTCCTTTTAACAGAAACACAAACTGATGACACAATGACTAACAGGGTTGCCACTGCAGGAAGAGCCCTACAGTGCCACCTGTTGGTCACAAACAGAACCACCCTAACAAAAACAATGACAAGACAAACTACAAAACATTGACGATAATATTGAAACTAAAGAATGACTTGACAATAAGCCCATACCATGATGAACTTGTTAAAAACATACTTGGTTGAGATTTATCCTTAATTCAACCTCTTATTCTAGGCCTGGAGTCTAACAATCAGACCATGTGGACTACCGTGCCATATACTTTGATGATTCCTCCTCAGGGTCACCCGCAATAAAGTACTACCTTGTAGTTAGTAGCACGTAGCGATAGATAGTCGCCACTTGTTGATGTAATTGTATGCGAAATTCAATTTGTGCTAACTGTTATACTGGTAAGGCAACTATGGTTTCAGTTGCATTGCAAGTTTAATTAAAGCAGACAGAAGAATGAACTAATCCAGGAGCTACAAGTGAACTATAGTTTAACGCAAATTACCGGCACAGGCAGCTAAACATGCAGGTAAACTGAAAACTAAAATGAACTAAAAAAAACTCATCAAGACATTCCACTGGACATCAAAACCATGCGTCTGCTAAACATACCACTTGCACAGAGGTACACACAACATGACAGTGAGGCGGCTTGGTGATGAAGTGATGCTTTCACGAGTAAAAATGTGTGGCCTGAGCTACTCTTTTCCTGTTCACCTCGTATTTTAGACTCTATGCTCCCGTGTGGAGTTTGCATGTTCTCCTTGTGCCCGCGTGGCTTTTCTCTGGGTACTCCGGTTTCATCCCACATTCCAAAAACATGCATGGCAGATTAATGGAACCGTCTAAATTGTCCCTGGATGTGAGTGTGAGTGTGGATGGTTGTTTATCTCTGTGTGCCCTGCGATTGACTGGCAACCAGTTCAGTCCCCCGCCAACTGCCCTAAGACAGCTGGGATAGGCTCCAGCACCGCCCGCGACCCTTGTGAGGAGAAAGCGGGTCAGGAAATAGATGAAGATGGAGGGATGGACTGTCAGAGACCTTTAATTAAATTACCTGAAAAATCTTTTCAATTGTGAAAAATAATCCTAGTCCGTCTCTCAACATCTGATTGAAAGCAATGGCTGATATTTTACATGCCATCCCCAGGGTACCAGCTACAAACAAACTTTTGACCCTTACCCCCCAAAAAATTTGAAAGTGGCACATCATACTTATGTAAAGAATTTTAGCATCATGTGCATGATGTCTCAAAGTACACCAAGACCACACACACGAAAGGCCATCACTGCTTTGAAGTCTTTGACGGCAGTCTGAGTTTGACAGTTGTTGGATGTGAGTGAGTAGGCATTCTTAGGACAGTCTCAGCAACACAGCAGCAGATGGATTTGGGGGCAAAGAAGGCAAGCTCATCCAACAGTTGAACTAAGGAACCAAATCTACACTGGGAACGACCAGAGTAAGTGCTTTAATGAGACATTGCTGATCAGTGAGTGCAAGTAGTGTGGAGGTCATGGGTTTGATTCCGGCTCTGGCCTCCCTGTAAGGAGTTTGTATGTTCTCCCTGTGCCTGCGTGGGTTTTCTCCAGGTACTCCGGCTTCCTCCCATATTCCAAAAACTAGCATGGTACGTCTTATTTAACACTCTCAATTGTCCATAAGTGCGAATGGTTATTCATCTATGTTTGCCCTGCGAATGTCTGGCAACCAGTTAAGGGTGTATCCTCTCGACCAGCCGACGATGGCTGGGAATGGGCTCCAGCAAGTCTGCTCCCCTAGTGAGGATAAAACGGATTGGAAAATGGATGTGTGTGCATGTGTATATTATATTAAAGAGACTGTGCTAAGAATGCCTACTCACTATATATATATATATATATATATATATATATATATATATATATATATATATATATATATATATATATGCATGCACTTCAAATCACTTTTTCGATAATCTGAGTTTTATCATCTCTAAACCTTCCCCTCTGCTGGATTTTTGATGCTGCCAACTAGCCAAAAATAATGAAGCAATTCTAATATAAACCACCAAATCTCAAAAATGTCTGGGATTATCCAACTGTTTGAAATGAAAGACAAAGTTGAAAATGGCGCCTGATACATTGACTGGGGTAAAGGTCACGTGGGTAGGCTAAGTATTTACCAGGATGCTAAGCTCCAAAAATACAATCTGATCTTCAAACACACTTCTCTATGTCAAAGTAAAATTTAGGTTACTTTGAATTCTGTACATCACACAGTTCACAGTGAGGTTACTTTGAATGGTGTCCATCACACAGTTCACTCAATTATTACAGTCCCGTTGATAGAATTGTTTTAGTAAGTGATCATTTGTCACAACACATACATATTGAATTGAAAGCGAATTCCGAAATAAAAATCCTTTGTCGATTTTGCTGTTAAAGTCAAACTCATCTGATCGGATTTTACAAGGTCATGTTTCATCCATCTAGCCATCCATTTTCCGATCCGCTTTTATCCTCACAAGGATCGAGGGGGGCGGGGGGGGCTGGAGCCTATCCCAGCCATATTCGGCAGTAGGCAGGGGACACACTGAACCGGTTGCCAGCCAATCGCAGGTCACACAGAGACGAACAACCATCCGCGCTCGCACACACGCGCGTAGGTACAATTTTGAGGGTTCAAGCAGCCTGCCATGCATGATTTTGGAATGTGGGAGGAAACAGGAGAACCCGGAGAAAACCCACGCAGTCCCGGGGAGAACATGCAAACTCCAAACAGGAAGGCCGGAGCCAGGAGTGAATCCACGAACTCTGCACTGTGAGGTCGACACACTAACCACTTGACCACCAGGCCACAAAGGGTCATGTTTCAAAGAATAAGATAAGATAAGATAAGAGAATATAAAAGGTATCAAAGGGATGTGTGTGAGCGTGTGCGAGTGTGTGTGTGTGAAGGTGTTACAATTTTTAGTTGAACTTGTTAATTATAAATATAGTTATGGCAATTGGTCAAAAAATGCATACATATTGACACTAGGCTGTGGATTATTTTTGTCGACGGTTGGGTGGTTTTATATGTGCCAACTGTCTACAGTCAAGACTTGCAAAAATGATGCCTCTTGGCTGACATAAACTTTATGACAGATGTGAAAGTAGAAGATGTGCCATCAATGCCTGTGGCCTGTGATGGTGCTAAAGAAGGCTTTTAAAATAACATCCAAGCCACTGTTAACAACACATAAGTAGGAATATATGATTTCATGAGACTAGCCAATCCATGTACCGGTATGCTATTTTCTAAAATGTCGTCAGACAACAAAATATACACAAAGTAAAGATGAAGATTTTTGTCTCTTTTTTTTGGACAAGTCAACGATCCACAACACAGCATACTTGTTTCACCAGAGCACCACCATTCCATTTAAAATGAGTGGAGTGAATATAAACAGAGCTGTGAATAGAAGATTCCTTCTTAATTTTGGCAAAGTAGCTAAGGAGTGGCACAATCTTCAGAGTTACTGTTACTTATTTTAGGATTTCTGTTCATTAATTGAATCGAAAGCGCGTTTAATGCGTGACATGTTAGCCCTTGTGCCCTGCAGGTACACTTCCTGTACACCTGCATGCGTTGTGTTGCAAAAGCAAATGCATGCCATGCATGGGTTTCAAACCTGTGGCATGCATTTGTTTTTGCGACACAACGCATGCAGGTGTACAGGAAGTGTACCTGCAGGGCACAAGGGTTAGAAGTGAACATTCGAGAATGGTGTTTACCATCCAGTCCAAACTGCATGTCAATATACGGGGACCTTTTAACGAGGGAGTGTGTGCTTTTGTTTTTGCAGGGATATGGAAATGCCTGGGTTTACATCCAAATGTCATCCTCAAAATGCTGCTCAACCCTCACGACCTGATGGGCCAAGGTACAACACCAACCCTCAGGCAGTAGGCAGCCAGCATAAGGACTATAATGGCTTTGTTCCCATACAAAACAGTTATATGCAGCCAACTCCGGTGATGGCTGCTCCCAGCATGCACTTTGTGCCAATGAATCATCAGAATCTCCAGCCGCTTCCCCAGAGCATTGAGACACTTGCGCATATCCATGGCCAGGTAAGTTAAGACACCGATTGCTTGACAACATCATTATCAATCCATCAATAACTTTATGATACACTTTCCATGCACAAGGCAGTCTCAAAGTGAAGTCAGAACTCAAAACAAAAAGTTCCAGGCAGAGAGGAAAAAAAATGCAAATTCAGAAGAATTGCATACACATTTTTCTTCATACAAACCCAGGACGCACATAAGCACAAACTCACACTTGCACATGAGTTAGTCAAAAGCAGTCGTGCAGAGGAAAGTTTAGAAAGTTTCCGGTAGTGGACATTCAGTTTGCCAGCTTGACTGTCTCAGGCAGGCGGTTTCTCTGATGCACAGATGCAGAAAGCGGCCGCCTACTGCCTAATGTTACTGCAAAAACTGCAGTTGTAACCCTATTTGAGCATTCTTTGTAAAGTTTAATTGATGAGAATTTCGGCTACGTGCCAAGGTGAAAGACCATATAAGGCTTTAGAAACCAAGAGGAACATTTTTAAATCAGTTCTTGCTCGGACAAAGTAACCGTTGAGAATTAGTGCGTTGCGATTTCTTTTTGCCAGCGAGACTACATGCGGCTGCATTTTGAATTTATAGTATTTTGATTTACTTCATTTTGGGAGTCAATGAATACACCATTACAGGAATACTGAGGTTAGGAGATTAGCCAAAAATCTGACTCGGGATCATCCGTTGAAAGAAAAAACATCAGTGAGGCTACAGGGAATTTATTAGATATTCATCCTAGCCCTCGATATTTAATGGCAACAACAACAGATGCATAATGCTTAACTGAGAAAAAAATATTTGCTTTACTCACCATAATGACTGAATGGAGAGTCTTCCTGTCATCTAAGTGTATTGATACAATACATAGCTGGAGCTTTTTTATGATCCTGAAGTGCACTGCAATTTTGTGTGTGTTTTCAATTTCAAGTCAACTTTATTGTTAAATGTGCTATATGTGCAAAATACAACACAGATGAAATTTCTTTACTCAGGAGAGAGAGGAGCCGCTGCGGATGCCCGTGCCGCCATCAAAAGAACAGTTAACATAAAATGAGAAAATAATACAACACAACACATAAGACACAGTCAGTGCAATCTTAACCACTGTTCTGCAAACGCTTTGTTGTTCAAAGCACTTCTAGATGAAAGAGGAGCGAATCAAAGTGTCCTTTCACCATTGGATCAGAGACGTCATGCTGAAAATGTGCACACATCTGCTACAAGCTATGTTTGAAAGCAAACAAGAAGCTGTAGCGCCCATTGACGAAAAGAGATTGGCTCACATCTCCTGCTCCATGTAAATCCGCTTCAATTCCAAGCCGCGACTGGCAGTTCCACATATGCATCGGCGCTCTGCGCTGACGTTCCTTTCTTCTATGTGTGTGTGCACACGTACATGTATACTACATATTTTTTTATTCCTCGTCTCACCCCTCGGGTGGTGTCCGTCCTCCATTCAGCTCGGGTCCTCTACCAGAGGCCAGGAAGCTTGAGGGTACTGCGCAGTATCCTTGCTGGTCCCAGCACTGCACTTTTCTGGACTGAGATGTCCGATGTTGTTCCCGGGATCTGTTGCAACCACTCATCTAGTTTATATACATACATATACATATATATATATATATATATATATATATATATATATATATATATATATATATATATATATATATATATATATATATATATATATATATATATATATATATAAATTTTTTTTAAAGTAGATACATAAACAAAAATAAGTGGTCAACAGCGACATATATGAGTCATGAACAAACTACAGATTATTATAAACCTGCCATCAAAGACAGAACTGAACCGAGGACATGATTCATGCTTCGAGCTAGTAATAAAATTAGCACTGTCACCGCACACACAGAGCAGAAGCAATTTTAGTGCATACACACCATTTAAACTAAGGCTGCGTCTCCGAGAATGACTTTGTGCAATGGTCCGTAAATGCAATGTACGCCCTTCAATTAGTAAAATGTTAGATCAAACATGAACTGAATGATAAAGTATTCAACAATTTGGTGCCAAAAATCTTTTGAATGAATAACATTAATGAATAGATTCAGTACAGTCAAAAGAAACGCCGATCCCTTCACCTAAAAACATATAGCATGAAGTCAGCAGAAAAATGACCCACCAGTCATATATCGTGCCCTCCGGAGTACTTCCATGTTCCTGGAAACGTAAACATTTTTTTTTTCCTGGCCTTAATTGTGCACATCTAACTTGTAGGGTAGTGTCACATGAATGCATACTTGATGAACCACATATTGGTACTGTATATTTTCATCAGATATTATTTTGCGTTGTTATAATAAAAGAAATAGGACACCATTCATGATATTTACAAGGGCTTAATTTACCCTGTCATTAATGTCAAATGTTCTGCCATAAAAGTCAGTTGCCTTATCTGTTCTACTTTTAGACTAACTTTGTCCCAGAGGTGCTGCTGCCTAATGGCATGAACATGCGTCCTGTTGGATTACTGTAAGTACAAACCAGCAGTGAAATCGTCCCTGCAACTTTCGACAAACTTTTCATGTATCGGTGTGGCTATGTCTCTTTGTTTAGGAATGGAGAGCTTTTGTACAAAGTTACGGCTCCTCCTAACATTGCTGCTCCCCTTCCTGCCAACGTTCCCAAGATCAAGTAAGGCAATTAGTAGTAGGAAATAAGATGATGGTGTTCTATAGAAATGTTACAATGTTTCATTTCTTTAAAAAACAAAAAAAAAAAACAAAAACGATTTACAAGACCATGGAGACCTGTGGGTCTCAGCTGTTGTTAGCCAGGGGCCAGCCTCGTGCTATTGTTGCAGAGTCACACCCCATTTCATAGACGTTAGCAACAATAAAGCATTTTTGTTGGTGTGGTTGTTGTTATTTAAAAATAGCCTCTGAAAATACACGTACAATATGTGACATTTTTAAATGCAGTTTCAAATGAGTTTGACTTGCTGCTAGCCAAAGGCTTAGCCGCACCATGTAGCTCGTGAGTAAAGCACACGTGTGTAACATTTCCTGACACTCTCCCAATATTCTACTTTCCATGTGAGAACTCGGTAACAACTCAGTTCTGTTCTGAAACAAAAATCCGAATACAAATACAAATAATTTTTTTAATAGCTGTCTGTGACACACACCCAAATGTGTCCGCGACCCACCTGTTGAGAATCACAGGTATAGACTTTTATATTTCAAGTTGTGCCAGTTTTTTTTTAATCTGTCTAAAATAATTACATTAATGTCCTTGTGTATTGCATGTCAGATGTATCTAACACTCTAATACTGTCTTGCAGGAAGAAATCTAAAAAAGTGGAAGACCAAGTCACAGAGCAAACATATGTCAAGAAGCCTCTAAATGCCTTCATGTTGTTCTCGAAAGAACATAGACAAGCAGTCAAGGCCAAGTCTACTTCAACAAATATTGCTGTTATAAATGAGACCTTAGGAAAAATGGTAAGTGCTCACATTCTGTTAAGCAAAATTGAGGGGTGGCAGAAACTCCGGCAGTAAGGACCAGACGCCTGGCTTGGAAGGCTGCATTTCCAAGTTTTTCAGTTTCATGAAAATGTCGAGTTGGGACTGTCTGCTGGACAGAGGCCAGTTCACTTCTAGAGCACTGCTAAGACTTGCTCTTCAGCATATAACACATGTACTAAATTTCAAATTCTAAATTCCTCTTGAGGCAAAAATGACGCAATGACTTGTAGTGTGTAATACCAAGACTGGCCTGTGAGAGGCAGCATGGTGCAACAGCTCATCCAAACTGTCAGAAAATACAATTACACCTCCCTGTCATATTTATTGTCCTATATGACTTGGGGGACGCGTTATACAAACACTAAACACAATCAGTTGCTCCTCTACTTGTGTCCCGCAACAGTGCAAGCTTCATGTTGCTTCCTATTCGCTATTGATCAGGGTTAGTTATCATTTTTCTTGTCTGCCATGATGATAATTGCTCAGGATCTTTTAGCGGCACATAAGAGTTTTTTTTTTTGCTGCCTTGACCGCAAAGGAGAGAAAATGCTTACGTTTGGTCTGATTGTTGATATGCCTGCAGCGAGGTACAGACCTGTTTTGACCTGTTTTAAGAGTCAGGACTATTCCCTCTAACTGATCAATACAGTGTAGAAAAAGAGGGAAAACGCCTACCCCACTGGCAAGTTACCTTGAAGAACATCTCACACGGGCGGCCCAGTGCTCCAGTGGTTAGCGGGTCGACCTCACAGTGCAGAGGTACCAGGTTCAATCCCAGCTCCCGCCTCCCTGTGTGGACTTTGCATGTTCTCTCCGGACCTGCGTGGCTTTTCTCTGGGTCCTCCGGTTTCCTCTCACATTCCAAAAACATGCATGGCAGGCTGCTTGAACACTCTAAATTGTTCCTAGGTGTGAGTGTGAGCACGGATGGTTGTTCGTCTCTGTGTGCCCTCCGATTGGCTGGCAACCGGTTCAGGGTGTCCCCCGCCCACTGCCCGATGACGGCTGGGATAGGCTCCAGCAACCCCCACGACCCTTGTGAGGATAAAACGGATTGGAAAATGAATGAATGAATGAATGAATGAACAGCTCACACTTTATTTTTCCTTGTGTCCAAATAGGTAATTGACAGATTTCAGCATGTGTAGAAAGTATCCTTCCCTGATGTTTTTTCTGCGCGTCATTCTAAATGTGTCATTTCAATGTAGTGGCATTTGCTACCCGATAAAGAAAAAGCCAAGTATTACGAGCTAGCTGAGGAAGAGAGGAGACTTCACGCCCAGCAGCATCCAGATTGGTCTTGTCGCCATAACTACGTGAGTGTGACTCTTGCGATGAATGCAACATGGGACCCACTTCTGATAATGATGCATTCGATACTAAGTCATGTGTGCTTGTTTGTAGGGCAAAAAGCGGTACAATAAAAGGATCAGGGACTGAAGAGTTTGCAGTGCTGCCCTCTGAAGTTGAGAAAACTGAAAAGGCAGAATGTATTGAACAGGACAATGCATCCTCGCCACTGACTTCATGAACCATCCCAGTGTCCCTGTCACAGCAAATCCCACAAATGTAGAAATATTTTCTTGCCATCATTTGTCATCATAGCTACCATTGGTTCACTGAAAAGGTGAAAAAGGTTTTGTGTTGTAATGCAATGAACAAAACGCAAGCAATAGCTTCATTAAGAAGTTGTATTTAGCACCCTTTTATGTATTTATCATATACTGATGACACGACACCGAGCTTATTTAGCAAGACGTATCATCAATTTGTAAGTACTATTTACTGGCCCGCAACCGGGAATTTAACTAGGAATTTTTGCTCTGTTACTGGAAACGAAGGTAAATAAAACTGATCGTAGTCTTATTGATTTCATGTCTTGATGTCTCTGAGATCACAGAGCTGATGCAACAGGACTATGTTGTGGATTGATGGGGATGAATTTTTAGTGTGTGTGTGTGTGTGTGTGTGTGTGTGTGTGTGTGTGTGTGTGTGTGTGTGTGTGTGTGTGTGCGTGCGCTCAACGTGTTCTAATTTTCATTATGACTGTTAAAAGGGCACCAGTACCACTTCATAAATTTGACGTTTTTAAATCTGTAGGAGTGGAACTCAATTGCAGTGCAGATCTTGTAGAAAGAGAAATGTTTCATGCCTTTTACTTGTTCACCTTCGGTTTTAATGTTCTTACCTGAATTAAAAATGCGGATCGTGACTTCGTTACAATTTAAAAAACGGAGGTCCTGGGGTGGCAATAGTGAAATCCCGTCGCTTTAATAGGTATGGAATTGTTGCAATACACGGTTTTCTTTTCCAGGTTGTCAAAATCAAACATTACACAAAACGTACACTAGAGGGCAGTATAGTCTAAAGCATGCCGATGACTGTCTTCCATACAGGTTCCACTTCTACAATGATCAAATATTATGATTGCACATTTAAAAACTTTCATGCTGCGTTGCAAGGGCAAGAGCCCCCTCTGTTGTTTTACATATGGTAATTACAAAATGTCCGCTGCATAATGGACCAAAATGTCAATTACAAATGAATTGATACTGCATTTGAATTACTGTACCAGTCAAAAGATGGGCCTTCGTTAATTGTCTTTTTTTTAATAGATGGGTGGATGGATGAATAAACATACAGAAATAATAATTAGCCACGTTGATCAGTCAACACGCGTGTAGCATTGTAGTGTCACACAAATGAACAGCTCCTTCGTAAAATGCATCTTGGGAGGAGTTAACTGTTCAAAAATGCCAAAATAAACTCTGGTTTTTTTTTTCCTCAACAATACTACGCTTCGTGACCCCACACATACACGAAAAGAAAAGGTGATTTTCAAACGGTAGCAGGCCAAATGCATGTTTATACATTAGCATAAGAAGCAATCTCAAAACGATGAGGACAGCCACGAGGACATCAATTTGTGGATTCAACGAGACAAAATCCCTGTTGTGATTCCGTAAATAAATAATAATAAACGAATGATGCTGCTAATATAAAGCCATAGATATTTTTTTAAAGTCACTGAAGTAGTATGCCAATAACAAGCATTCTTAGAAATAAATGGACCGCGAATTTTTTATTATTATTATTGTTATTTTTTTATTATTATGTGGCCCAAAGTCGTATTGATAAAGCATTTTTTTCAAGGCATTGTAGGATCTTTGGAGTGGAAACGGTTTGCACTTGAGCTCAGATCTTGCGCGCGTACACGTGAGGGGCGCGCACTCTCGGAGCATGGTGGTAGCTAACAGTGGACCTTATTACAGTGGCAATAAACGAAATTAGTTTTTGTTGGGATTGAGTGAGGTTAAAATGCGGGGGGTCTTGATTTATATACGATCAAGTGAGCTTGTAAAGGCCTTGAGGATGTTTTGGCTTTGAGAGCATTTCCTGTTTGTTTTTGCTTGACATTTTGTCGGCTCCAAATTAATACAGATAAACAATTGTGATCATTTGGAAGGTCGTTCATTTCTAATTAGTCTTCACTTTCCTTCGCAGGTTTTTATAGACAACAGCATGCATGGGCTAATTTATTAGTTTTTAAAATAATAACTACAATACTGACGTTATTCTGCACGTTCCAGTCGTTCCGTTTTTATTTGAGTTGTTCTCTCGAGTGAATTCAAGTGAGACAATCCTTCATAAATTACCGACAGATAGTGTTACACCAGGGCAACAAGAACGTCTCAAATTGGGATTAATGGCTACTTCAGCAATATAATTTCCAGCACAAAAAAGGTGCTCTATGGGAGGCCAATTCTCCCGCTCTGTATTATTCCACAATTAAATGTGTGCACTCTTTATTAACTACACGATACATTTTCAATTTCAATGAAGTGTGATTAATGTGACGCTTGAAAGGGTCACCCCCTCAAACCCCCGAGTAGAGTGGTTTTATAATGAATGTCCGTGGATGTGCTGTTAAAAAATAATTTAGCTTTATTTATAATGCACAAAAGCACAAATTGACACATTTTACCACGCCGAATAACAGTACTGTATAGAGTTGCCCACTGCTTTCTGAAAGTGCCTCATTTTGAGGGGAAAACTGAACTGTCCGGTGCATTAAAATAAACCTCAAAACGGGAGTAACAACGTGACAGTTTTTTTACAGACTGGAAAGCTTCCGCTCAGCGAAAGTGTGGAAAAAAAGTGACAAACCATCCACAACGTGCATCTTGACCACGTCAGGTTCATCCCCAAAACGATCACTCTCCCAAAACTTTTGTCTGGCACGTGCAGCCCGCAGACCTTGGAGGCTAGTGCGCATGTGCGAAGGTGTCCGGATTGACAATGCTGGCGAGATAGCGCGTCTGGGATTGAGAAACCTAGAGGAGAAAAAAAAAGCGTAGAAGAGAGGGGAAAACGGCAAAAAGGGAGAAAAGGGGATCCGAGAAAAAAAAAATCCAAACAAACCCACGCCGAAAGACTGGCACCATGAGGTCCAAAGGCAGGGCACGGAAACTGGCCACAAGTAGGTGCAACATCCCTTTTTTCTACTTTTAAAACATGTCATCTGATCTCATCACCGCTGTTACCAATAGCTTCTTTTGAGATTAAATTTCTTCCCGCGGTATATAGGTCGGGCATCTATTAAATCGTACAAAAATTGAGAGGTTGAGGGATAGAAAAAAAAAAACATCCAGGAGTTTGAACGCTGTCACGCGCAAAGTCTGGAGTTAAAAAAAAAGTTGAGCGAGAAGCCGATGGTGGAAGTTTCCAAGTCGCGGGCGTGCACGCTGCATGTAGTGGGCGCTCTCGTGTAACCCATCGGAGGTGAAAAATCCCCCGTGCGTGGTCGGATTCATTGCACGCACACTGGTGTGCGCAGTGCTGCTTCGGGCTGCGGGTCACTTCGCGAGTCTTGGGAACTGCCTGGAGAGTAACCTGCAAGAAATAAGCAAGAAATGAAGATTTTTTTTTTCGGGGGGTGGGGGAGCGGGGGGGCTTGGAGGGGTTGTATTTAGGACTGTAGACACTGTAACAACTATGGGTCTTGTTCGTGATCGTGCATGTGAAAGTTTCGATGTCTTATCCGTGAGTAATGTTTCATGTTAAATTGTAGAAACCGAACAAAAATGGCAAACTTTGTTGTTTGTCTCGCACGGATGTGGGATCGATTACGTTTGACGTCGTCTGACTGGACACGGTTTGAATTCATGCGGATGACGATAATTCGATTCCCAATTGTTGATTTGATTAAATGGAAACGGCCGTTGGTTTGAAAGGCATTTGACATTACATTTATTAATTTCTAACAATAGCGACAAAAATGTATGCAGTGTGACGATTGATAGTGATATTTAAGCATTGATTTGATTCAATAAATCATTGATCATTTTCTCCAAGCGTTTATATTACTTTTTTCCCCTCAAAACACGTTCATATTTTATTTGATTTTTTTTTTTACATTACCTTCTCCAGGCCACAATAATGCATGTATCATTTGAAATTGTGTCATTATGTGTAAAATATTTTTTGTTGGTACTTATTTATTTCTGCTTTAAAACAAAAACCAAAAAATAAAAAATAAACCCATACATTTTCAAAATACAGCGTGTGTCTAAAACGAATGTGGACATTGAAGATCAAGGAATGAGAGGCTAAACGATTTATACAACAAAGACAACATACTGTACATTGAAATGATTTTTATTATACGCAATAATAAAAATACACCCCAGACAATTTTCATCATATGACAAAAATGTGCTTTTGCAGTATCGCTTCACATCCTTAATAATCAGACGTTTTCAAAAATATTATTCAAACTAATGAACGCACTCGCACAGAGTGGCGTCAGAAATCAATCGCTCAATAGCTTCACCCACGAACTCTGTTGGGAAACGGCTCCTTGGATTCAAAAGCGACTAATTTATGAGATTTACATTCTCTGGAATCACAATGGGAGAATGGAGTGCATCCCCAGAGGAGCGGGCCCGCAGTGGCCCCTATAGCCAGGTCTGCGCAATGTCAACAGTGAATATTTAAATTCCCAGACCCCTCATAAGGGCGCTGCTGGTAAATGCGTTCAGTGTGTGTTAAAACGGCCATGTATGGCTGTGTGTTTAACGGAGGAGGTGGTAAACGTAAAAGAGATTGATGGAGGCTGACTGATGAGTGCGCGCGTCCAGATGGAATGTGGTGCGCCACAAAAACGCGCCTTTGGTTTCCAATTAAATATAGCCAAAATCTGCAGGCCGCACCCCGCAGTGACTTGTGGGCTTGGGGGAGATGGAGAAAGTAGCTTGGTGGAGATCCTGTTAAAGGTCCACTTCCCATATTTGAGTACCAACAAATCCCGGCAAATACCACTGCATATTAATTAAGGAGTGGTCTACTGATGACTTTGACCGCAGTGGATGGCAACAAGTTGCAGCTCCAATGACATTTATTTGCATGACATCCGTTTGCAACACGCGCGCATTTTCGGGAATGTGGGCATTTTTATCAGATGCGCACATTAAACGCTGGTCATTTTTATTTGGGGTGGGGGGGGGTTTGCGACTGAGAGCAAAGTCCGTCTGTCAACGCCTCTGCGCGGCTCACGAGTGCGTGCGTCGTCCCGATCGCGTTGTGCAATGGGCCGTGCATCTCCCTCATTAAAACGCTTCATAGATGAGCCCGTTTAAAGGGTGAGGGAGGTGAGGGTGGAGGTGGGGTTGGGGTGGGGGGGGGGGCCTGCGCCACGAAAGTGAAATAGAGAGCCCATTTAACAAGCCGTGTGTGCACGTGTGTTTCTGCGCGCGCACGCGTGAGCTCTGCCCGGTGCCAAGGCTTCAAATGCTTATTGTTCTCCAACGGCCCCACCAAAGCGGGTCAGCAATCACTGTATGCTACAAAATGATCGTTACTTTCGATGTGATATTAAGCAAGTGATTGGTGAGTGAATGACGAAGTTATTTATCTTCGTTCCTTGCTCCCTATCACATCGACGGCATTTCCTCGAAAGTTCAGCGACAGCAAACTGAGGTAGCATCAGCGTTTCAAAGGCAGTGATACCTTGACTGAGAATTATTTGTTATTGATGACCAAGCTCACAGCTCAATTCACTCTTCATATCAAATCAATTGCCCCCACTGGAATGAATTGAAAAGCCATTCATCAGTTTGTTTTTGGAAAGAAAATAGCACAGTGATCCAAAATATTAAAACAATAAAAGCTAATGCTGAGGAATAAACTGTAGTTGAGGCTGAACGTCACACTCGTTGCCATTTCTGTGTTTATGTGGCCAAGTGGCACGATCTGGAGTCTGCCCCGTTGGTCATTTACAACTCCTTATTTCAGTATGAGCATCTGCTCCTTGCAAGGGTTTCATTCGGTTTTTCTGTTTGTTTGCACAGTTACACAAACGTCTGAATTTGCCTTGGGGACCGTCGCTGCTGTTGTTGTTGTTAACTCCAGCGGTGATGTATGCGACTACAACAAATGTTGAGAACATTGTAAAACAATACCTCCCTGACACTCGTGTAACATATCGGTATACAGGAAGTTTGTATCGTTGATTTGTTGCATTTTGTCTGTGTGTGTGTGTGTGTGTGTGTGTGTCATTGATCATCACCCCTGTCTGTCCGACATGTCCTTTGGTCTCAGGGTTTCATTCTCACTCCCTCTTTCAGAAAGTGACTATCTGATGTTAATGAGTCATTTCAGTGTATCAACAGGGAAGTGAAGAGGTCAGGGGTTTGTTTACAATGGTGTCCCGTTTGAATGGCAGTCCTTGTCCGAGGCAATTCTGAGGGCGCCTCTGAACGTCTTTCTCTCAGACGACAAGGCAAAGGCCCGTCGTTATGTCACGTTTACTGCAGCTATCGGAATTATCCTGCATTGTTTGTTAAAGTGGGATATTTTTGCTGTTGTTTGTTTCAACAACCCAGACGAGGTAGTGTGGGAACACCAATGGATGGATGGTGGGAGGGGTGTTATGCTGCGACATGCCAAGCCTGGGAACCGCTGTGTGTTTGTCATTGGGAAATTGTACCAGCAATTGAACAATGAGTGAGCGTTACCCCTTGGGCATAAAGAAAAGTGGATTATGCTTTTGCGTCCCTCCTAAAGGTCGCAGAGTTAAAGCGAGTGAGCCCATACAAAAAGCTTGCAGTCTTTCTGCACTCCCAGTCTAGCCCAATATGGTGCCAAGGCTGAAGTCATTATCAACAGTAAAGATAAGTTGACAGTCTCGTCATCAAACACTTGACGCGCAACCAATTTCTCATCACAAATTGCGATGAGACAAATGGCATTTTTGCTGATTTGAAATGTTCCCCTGACATCAGTTTGAGGAGTTATCAAAAGACTGCTGATGTTGCAGTCTGCCGACTTCATTGATGATGTAGTGTGAAGTTAGCGCTCCCCGACTTGTTGAAACATTTTACACATAAATCGATTGGAGAAGATAGCGTCGCGCCGACATGACATGAGAAAGAAGCATAAAACGTCAAGATTTTTTTTCCTTGATTTCATGACAGCAATCTACAGCAATATGTATGTTGATGCCATTGTGTCATAAAAATGTCATTGTCTCATTGAAATTTGTGATGAGAAATGGGTTGCGCGTCATGGAGGCCTGCAGGTTTGGGGTTCAAGTTACTGATATCTTGTTGTCTTTCTTTCGAGTCTGTAGTTGAGAATGATTCAACAGCACCTCCGCTGATTGTATCCAAGTCACGTTCTCCAATTTTCTCCAATTGACTAAACCATTCACTTAGCGACTTCTTATCAATAAAATGATTCATGAATTGATTCATCATGCCCAGCCTCTGTGGCCTGTGTGCTTATAAGGCAGAACTTTGACTCACAAGGGTTCTGTGTATGGCCAAGCTCATAAATAAATGTACTCATCACGGCAATGAACTGAACTCCCATTCATTCATTTAATCCCGCCCATAACCCCACAATTTACTGTTGTCGCAAATTTTTAACAAAGAAAAATAACTCTGTAAAATATGAATGCAAAAACATAATACAAGAGTCCGCCTCACAGTGCACACACGCACACATGCTCTCGCTCTCACACACACACACACACACACACACACACACACACACACACACACACACACGCACGCACGCACGCACGCACACACACACACACACACACACACACACACACACACACACACACACACACACACACACACACACACACACACACACAGTAGTGTGTTGATGTGAGCCCCTTAACAGGGCTTGGCTTAGTGGATGACACCAGGAGTTTTGACTGACTTGCCATGTGCTTAGTTCAGTGTTCGCATCTGTTACCTGCACTTTGCGAGTGTTTTCATTGTGTATTTTGTCCCGCTGAATTACTGGCTGAATGTGCATCAACGACCGTTGCCCCCCCCCCCACACACACACACTTCACTTGAGCGGCAGCGTATCTGAAGCTTGGACATAATTCAAATTTTGTCTCGCATGCATACGGAGCAGAAAATTGACCAAGTGACGGCTCATAACTCGGAAAAACTCCGAAGTTGATGCACTTCTAAATCAAGGCAACACTCTACAGAGTATTGGAGAGTATTTACCGCTACGTAAATAATATTGCAAGAGAGAACACATGCAATCTTTTTGGTGAATCAGCTTATTGAACACTCCTGCAATTAAAAAAAAAAATGTAATTATGAAATGTCTATGCGCAGTCCCGGTGGGACTCTTGATTTGATGTCCAATTTTAGCCTCACGATATACAATATGTCTGTTTTATTCCTTGTCTCTTTCCCACTAGTAACACTTATACTGAAAAAAAATGGACTGGATTTACTTAATTTGATGCACTTTTTAAGTAGACTATACTTCTACTTAAAAAAATGTATCTATTTATATCTATCTACCGGTATCTCTCTCTCTCTCTAGATAGATAGATAGATAGATAGACATTTTTTTTAAAGTGGACGTATTTTATTTCTTTATTTATTTATGTTTATACTACCAGTACATCTATTTTCAAAATATAGCTGGATCAAAATGATTTTATTTTGTGCAGCC